>JACJUY010003430.1:24733-81211 GCA_014220935.1 Platorchestia sp. MABIK
AACTCGTGTAACCCTATAACTCGTGTAACCCTATAACTCGTGTAACCCTATAACTCGTGTAACCCTATAACTCGTGTAACCCTATAACTCGTGCAACCCTATAACTCGTGCAACCCTATAACTCGTGCAACCCTATAACTAATGCAACCCTATAACTAATGCAACCCTTTAAGTTCTACAACTCAGGTAACTCTGCCATCAGAAGAGTCAGCCCTAACATCACCCCAACTAAGAAGAGCGTGTCGTGATCAAGCTAATCAGTACCCAGTTCTTTGTTAGTGAACAAAACCAGAAGTAGTGAAACGAAAATACGATCGATATACTAACAAAAAAATCCTAATTGTAATAACTCTATAAGGAGCAACAAAAAATATCAACGAAAGCAAAACAAATATTGGTCACATTACTAAGAAATATGAGGTAGCAAATATTGGTCACATTACTAAGAAATATGAGGTAGCAAATATTGGTCACATTACTAAGAAATATGAGGTAGCAAATATTGGTTCACACAATTTTTCTCAGCTTAATTAGACAACCGCTGTACGAAAGGCATAAAAGAGACTTCTAAGAAGCCTCTACTCGGAAAATTTGCAAAAGGAACTTCAGCAGTTAATTACACAGAGACGTAATGTTCCAACGCGTGTTGCACACTTCGTTTTGTTCAACAACCTTCGTTCTGGAAAATTCATCACGAACATGGCCACTGTTCTGATCACTTGATCACTACGACTTACGGCAAAATTTGAAATTTCTTCGTACGTACAAATTTTAGTGATTTTGATTGCGCGCGAGAACATTCAGTCGAAAGAGCAATTTCACTTGACAAATAAGAAGTTGCATTGGATATGAAAACCAATTCTCGGGTTATCAGTTATTGTCATAAGAAATTAATTTCAAATTTGCGATAAAAGTCCACTGCAAAATGAAGCTCACCTGCTCGCAGTGTTTCTGTCGAGCAACTGCCTGCAGAGAACTGGAAGCGAAATGTAATGACATGAGAGAAGCCCGATACGCTTCTCTGCACAACACAAGACGACAGCGAGAACGAACCCACATCGAGATCCCCAGATCACGTCCGTCAGTACATCGCTCAACAATTGAGGCCAATCAAAAAAATTCTTCTCGTGGATCGCCAATCGTTAATATCTTCTATTTTCTTAAGGGCACAATTTTAATAGTGAGTACTATGGATTAGGATGGATATATTTGCTTGTCATTCACATCTGGAAGATTTATTTCAAGGAAAATATCAAATCTTGTCATTTATGAAGGACAGAGCACTCTAGGATGAAAATAATACTCTTGAAATATCAGAGATTTAGACGTGAATAATTTCAGAAGATACTCCGCGCACCACAACTTGTTTTCGTACCCCGAGAACAACACGATAATGCTAAGAAAATACAACGCTTAATTCCTCCATGGACTCGCAACAGAAGCTTGTTTACATGAGGAATTTCATTATTCCTGCTAAGACAAACGGCGCCCTCGTGTATAAGCTGAACTTATGCACGCCTCCAGAGCTGCTGGCTGCTCGCCAATTAGTTCCCGTGCTACACTCCAAAATAAACGAAACGTTTAGAACGAGCTAAGAGCATTTATTTATAAACTTATTCATTTTGAAAGTGTTCCACCCCTCACAACTGAAGCAGACATATGATAAGCGCCGTACGTAAAGTGTTTCTTTGTGCTGGGGCGAATGTTCCTAGCTGAATATTGTAGCGGTAACTTTATAGCTCGCAGTCAAAGTGTTTTACGGCACAGGCACAAAGCGCAGGCACTGGCAGCTCTTTTCCAGGCTCCGACGGTCGGCAGTTGCTGGAGCCGTTTACAGACACGATATTTTTGGATGCGTTCGCTGCGATGTCCTTCATACCATTCGATGTTCAGCAGCTCGGGTGTCACTTTCAACAACCAAGCCATAACAAGGTGTTAAATTTCAAGAATTAGTTGGTTTAAGGGGAAATTTTTATTTGCCACACATTTTCTCATCCATTTCACGTTGCCTGAATGCGATTTTCAACTTTGTTTCGTTACTAATGATGGCAATGGCTCTCAGACAGGCATCTACAATTATTGCCTTAATTGGTGACGTACATATGTTCACAGTGGATTCTTATTCCTACTCATCATGCAAATGAATTCTTCTTCTATTGCGCCTTTCAAAATTCCTTTCTAAATGCATTGCCTTTTGTTTTCCAAGGTAGGAAAAATCTCCCCGATTCTCTCTCCTTCTATAATTAAGAAGAGATGACGAATCTGACTCACATCGCATGTGTTCAACTCCAACCTTCCATTCAATCACACGAGGTTCACCTATATTGCTGCAATCCCATACTTCAGTCTAATTTGCTCTCATTTTACGGTCTCTCACTGTAACGTGCCTAATCCCATGCATGATCAAGTAGCACCCCTCCCTTCAGTAAGTTCAGTGCGAGGCAATGCGTCTACGGAAACTCAAATTATTACCAGCATCGTACCACAAGAACACCTCCTTGTGGCAGATGCTCCATACATCAAACTGCGCTAGGAGCAGAAGATCCACAGCACAAAGTCGGACCAATGGCCAGACTGGCATTCTTCTGGCCAACATCCTCAAACTTCGGCATTTGTCAAGTGAAATTTTGGCAGTGTCTCGAGTCGTCAGATCCCAAGTCGCCCCGCCAAATGCCAAGTCGCCAGATACCAAGTCGCCAGATGCCAAGTCGCCAGATACCAGGTCGCCAGATACCAAGTCACCAGAGGGAAAAGGTGAATCATGCACCACTAGGCAGAACAAGAGAAATATGACCTCAAAACACCAGCTTGCTGGACCCTCACCTGCTGCGCTGAGAAAAGGCGGCTCAAAAATAGACGAGATAATGGGCACGATGATAAGCTCGACCAAAATAGAGTAGCATGGAATTAGCAGCATGCAGACCAGCCGAATGGGTGTGGGACTGGCCGAGTTCCGGGGACGCTTTTGGACCGCGAACGATGCCGTGATGCACAAGCAGCAATGGATGAAGCAGTTGATCATCAGACAGAGTACCAATGTCAGGACCACAACACTTTGTTATGCGAGAAACATGAAGCAACTCCGCCTGTAACTCGNTGTCTCACCTCAGGCCCGGAGGGGATGCCCCAGGCCGGTGGTCAACAACCACACTCCGTTCCTCTACCAATTTGTCCCTCAAACCTACGAGAAGAATAGAAAAGAAAAAGAGCTGAGGGAAGTATTAATTATTTGCTCTTCTTCACCACAGAGAGAAGTCAGTGACCATACACGGCGAATTCACGAAGGACCAAGAGAGCGGGCCTTGTTGGGGTCGCCTTATGTAGGCCTCGAGTGCAAGCCTTGAGTCCGGGCGTGAGTCCTGATTGGTCGCGAGTTTGTGGGCCTGTGGTGCTGGAGGCAGGAAGCCGTTGTAGCTTACGGGCACCTTTTCTCATAGTCGCGAGGCGGCTTCTCTCAGGTCCCGTGTTTGGTTGACTAGGCGCTTCGGGTCCGGAGGTGCTCTGGAACGGATGCGTTTGTAGTCTGGAGGCAGCTTTTCTCAGGTCTTGTGGAGGTCCGCGGCTTGCCGCTGGGATCACCACAAGCAGCATGCAGACCAGCCGAATGGGTGTGGGACTGGCCGAGTTCCGGGGACGCTTTTGGACCGCGAACGATGCCGTGATGCACAAGCAGCAATGGATGAAGCAGTTGATCATCAGACAGTACCAATGTCAGGACCACAACACTTTGTTATGCGAGAAACATGAAGCAACTCCGCCTGTAACTCGTTCTTAATGAATTGCTAAACAATGGGCATCCAATGCTCACGCCGTTGTGGAGAGCGTGTTCCCAACATAAAGCAAACTGGCACTTAGCTACACAGGACACTAGGTCTGAGACCTAAAGCCCGCTCACTGAAGACAATACTAGACAAAAGAAAACACTGGAAAAATTGTTTTATAAGAGAAGAAGTTGTGGTAGGCGAGAGTAGCAAACGCCTCACAAGTTTAAAAATATTGGTTTCTTGAACAATTTATTTCAATCGAAGTTTTCGGCAGAACAACAGTCATATCTGACATTGGTGAACTCGAACAGCAGCAGTTCTGTGAGAGAAGCAAGGGATTCTCCAGACGAGAAAATTTTCGGTTCTCGCTCCGGATATCCATAATCATTGATTACTCAAGAGTATAAATTCTCAGAGGTTCTCGCCACCCTAGCGTCTGAGGAGAAATTTTAGCCTGTGTCAGAATCCGACACTGCGGTGCACAGCGCTCCCCTTGTTAATTAATTGATTGACCGGACTCATTAAAGATTTTCTTTAACACATTGTCGAAATAATGCGGTAAGACACGTTTAAAAACGAATCAATACTGCAGAAAAACTACACGTGTTAAAAAATCCGGATTCCTTCAAGTATCCGGGTGCACATCAACGAACCAGAAAACCAAGTTTAGGTTTACGTATCTGTCAGCCGTATCAGTTATCGTCTACTGACGAGACTCGAGTCATTGCGTGCTTTTCCTAAGCTTCACGTAAGATTTAACGTCTCTTTCCTTGGATAAGAGTCCAATTTAAAAACACGAATATGAAGAGCTGGAAAATCATTTTCAGGCCCTTAAAATTGCTTATCTCTGTTCAAAATCTGCACTTCCATTCGAAAAAAATCTCCTCGCAATTATTTCTAGAGGAGCCCCTAGAACTTAAGGTCAGTGAAATAACACAAGTCACCAAAGGAGACTCATTACAGACACCAGAAAAGACCTGTTATATTCAGTGCAGACGTCAAACTCAAGTAATGAGGGCAGGCGTTACGCATGCGCTGCTGTGATCGTGAAATTGGCTCGAGTGCAACACACATCACAAGGGAAGGTTATAACTCACGCGCGACTAGATATTAAATACAAACGAGAGCTATAAAACAACGTCATATTAAAAGCCAGCGAGGACCCGTTTCTTATCATCCATCAATCAGAAGACTGCAGTAAATCATTGCACTACGCGTCGTTTACATACGCTTCTTGATGCCTGAGTTCATCACAGATGCTTCCCAATTCTAACACTTCAGTGTTCGCTGTACCGAAAAAACGTAAAAACATAGAATGCTACAAAAGGTGTCGTTGTCAAATACGTTGGTCGTTCTATAGAAAATGGATTTGAACTTAAATAGCTAATGTAACCCCTGGATATGCTTTAGTAGAGATACACATTCTTTTAGGAGCGATCATTTGTAGGTAAAAAGTGTGAATCATGGGTAAATTCTTCACTAAAAGGTGATTCGAGATTACCTTTTCGCCTCTCTCACAAAGGCGAAGATGTTCCACGGAAAGAAAAATTTAGTTTGGAGTTCAGGGATAGCAGGATCTATGCACAAGGTTCGTTCTCACACAAGAAAGAGTACGTTTATGAGGAAGTTTACGAAACCAAATAAAAATTGAAGAAAAAAGCATAGTAATCAATGACGAAAAACCGGACTACAATGACCAGAAAAAAATGAGCCTTAACTAAAAAACATTCTATTTCATCAAAAATTAGGCCTACTCAACTCTCAGCTTCGGATCTCAAATTTCCCCCTGGGAAGGCTAATTCCTTTAAATTACATCGGTTTTCTTCCCCTGATAGGGCAGGGGTAAGCATTGACTTCTAAAAAATGACTTACTGTATATTTTTAGATTTGTTTTTTGCGCCACAAAATCAAAAACTGTAAGAACCAAGCAGAAGTTTTCGCAATGCCTGTGGTGCAGTGATGAGGAACATGGTATATTTCACACCGAAAAAATTAAATTAAATGCTATTCTTAACTTCACAGGTTGTGTGCGTGTATAAAATATCCAAGAGGTGATATTTTGACTGTTTCTCTCAATAACGATATTATCCCCCGACACAGCTATGGTACGAGTCGTCTGGTTTGTCTATCAATTAAGGACCTTTACATTCAGAAATTTTAAAATCCAGTGTCTTATACACCTCATGTATCAACTTTATAAAAAAACGGTTTCTCTTTTTCATTCTTTTTTATTTAAAAAGGCAGTTCAGCTCTGGATGGCAGCAGCCTCTCCATCTCCAGTTCCTTGTTCCTACAGAGCGTCAAATTCGAGCGCTTTCAAATAGCTTTCCTAACCTCGACTCTGATTCTCCCATCAATTTACTCCTCTCACCCGAGTCTATGCTCCCTGATAATATTATCGTTACTTCAATATGACGTCATTTTACATACAAAATAGCGAGTTACTTTCAGGCCAAAGAGTTGAGCCGAAGTAAAGAAAAACGTGGAATGAATTAAAATACGATATTGAACAGACATCCGACATTACACAGCTCGCAACGGGCACTGAAATCCAATTTAAAGCGCGCTTTGAAATGTTATCCAATAGAGCAGGAAACTATCGCTGCAAACTTGACTGGAGCTCGAGGTGTGCTAGATGCCTTACATGCTGGAGCCCAAGGAGCAGAACGGTATGCAGGAGAGGCAAAACTATTGCTCCTGTCATGTGCAAATGCCGACATAACTTTGCGGATCCCTCGAACTTGGAGCTGGGAGCAACAAACGCAGAACGACAAACCTGGTTTAGGTTCTCTGCGTCGCTCATGGGATATCTGAGCTGATTTCGGATGAGCTCGCATACAGTTGTGTAAATAATGCAAGGAGAGCGTTGAGCCAAGCACTGTGGTGTGCGTAGAATACGTCAAAGGGACTACGGCAAAACTCAAATCATGGCGCTACGTTGCGTGAAGACAATGAATTGTTTTACCAATATTATTTAATGCATTTAATGAATATTTAATGCATTAACAGACGAAATTTCTCGAAAAACCTCAAAAAAGAGCGAAAGAAACTCCAGCTTCCCGTTTCAGTCGTTCCAAAAATGACGATGATACACTTTTATCACACGCTAATCTGGCTTCCGCGAGCCAATGCATTCATAAACTCAAAAATTTCATCCAAAATATTCGACGGTTAAGCTGTAACTTCTCTAGGAATTTGGTAAGCTTAACTGGAGTTTGAGTGAACGAAAAACGTGCAACAATGCATCATAGGTATTTTTAGAAAGTTCTTTGTGCAAGCGAGAAACCCAGAGGAGCGCGGTGATGGTAGTTGAAATGAAGAACCTCAGTTCATTTGCCAACTGCTTTGTTCAGTTGACTCTGCGCACCGAAACGGAATCTCCAAAGAAAAAAGTAAGCTTTACTTGGAAGCAGACTCAATTTTCAGTGCAATAAGACTTCGTTTCTTTACACTCGTTCAGTTCCACGAACTTTAAACAGAAGAGACACAAAAAACTTTGCTCGGACGAGAAGACAGAAAGCAGCTTTTCAAAGAAGTAAATTGATGCTAGCGCAAGACATTTAATAGGTTGATGGAGTCACGTTTCCTGAATAATGGACAAGGACAACTCCATGTAAGTGTTATAGCAGTCGCAAGATGGCACATCTTCCAGCGCAATATGAAGCCAGACAAGCCTGTGACCGTCGTCACAACGGCCTCAGATGCAGAATAGAGTGCTCGCGGCGTTCAATTCGACGCCAGTTCAGAGGTGCGTCAGAGCCAACCAAGCTTTGCATGTTGATTTGAAAAGAATTGAATAGGTTGGAGTGGTAACGCAATCCATTTTGACTTGAAGAACGGAATAGATTGAAGTAGTTACGCAATTTTAATTCTTGAATTCACAGCTTGTGTGAATCAGAACAACTGTAAATAATATGCGTGAGATTATGCATTGAAATTTGCTTCCTAAAGTTAATTACTTCAGAGAGTAAGATGGATGTTCACGTTCCAAAGCAGATACAATATACACGACAACGGACGACAATTTATTCGCAGACATTATTCATATATTGGCAGCCCTAAAAATACTCAAACTCTGATTACTTATAACACTTATTAACATAATTATTATCTTAGTTTAATGTTCCCTAGCCGCAGCAAAATCTATCTCAGGAGAGCAAAGAAAAGGGACCATTTAGTGCGAACTGTAGTAAACTATGCACAAGGTGTTGTTCCCATATAAGATTCCCAGCACATAGAAGCGGCAAGTTAAAAAGGAAGAGGAAGAAAAGACAAAGAAAAGATAGCAAAGAAAGTACGAAGTCTGATAAAAGTGAACTAGGCAAGAAAGATCGAAGTCCCTTAAGCAGCCTATCATCAATTAAGGGAACTAACAGTATTTTCCCTGCGTGGAGCCAGGCCCTATAGCATAAGATGAATAAACCTTACTAACGTAAGCTGATTACCTATCGTACGTCTCTTTCAGAAAATCAATACTGTTCTGAAACATCAGCCACGACAAACATCTTCAATTATCCGACTTGATTATTTGAGAACGTAATGTACATTTACATCCAGATATTTCACTACAGATAAAATATTATCGAGTTAAAAAACGAAAATAATTAACAATTTTACGAACACCATACTGATGACGTCAAGCTCTGGAAAAGCAGCACCTCGAGTATCGGCCACAGGTGCTCCAGTGTTCAATTTTGCGATTAAAATTTACCTAAAATGGCCGAGTTCGTTCCCGACTTCTCCCCGCTCTTTACTCGCTCGGCAACTCGGGTGAGAACACAGTGACAGTGCTATTGCACCAATGAGTGCTTGAAATTCCATGTTCGTTCAACTGAATAAGGAAGAAAAGGACAGTTTCTTTTCGCTAGAGCATGCTTTGGGAAAACCTGACGATTACACAAAAAAATTCGCAGTTTCTTTTGGCGGCTAAATCAAAAGGCATTGGGTTTGAGTAGCACACGATGAAAATTAATATATATTCAAGTTCATCCTAAATAACAGTTCAGTCAGAACGATAAACACAGAGAACCTTAACGAATTTTAAATTCAAGTGACAAATTAACAACATCTCCTCGGCTTCTACTTGCTATGCTGGCAAATGAGAGCATGAAAATGTCCAAGCCAGTAAAAAAAAAATGAGATGAATAATAAAAAGAGACACTCGTATGGGAGATCAATCGCGCACGAGGCACGTTTCACTCACGAGAAAGAGGAATAAAAAGAAAGGTCTACTCATTTGAGCCCCCAGCAAACTCCTGCATATGGTGTTACTAAGGCCCATTTCACACTGAGCTAGCAAAGCATCTTATAGTAAGCTCGCGTGAGCTATCTAACTGACGGTCTGCGAGACTGGTAGGTAGGAATAACACTACTACGGGCCGTTGCCGTCACACTGAACTCGCACGTTTTATCCAGCATCCAGCATGCGAGGTGACAATGTTATTCCAACCCACCAGTCTCCTAGACCCTTTGCTAGATGGCTCATGCGAGCTTGCTAGGTGCTGCTTTGCTAGCTCAGTGTGAAATGGGCCTAACTCTGCATGCAGCGAAGAAATTAAAAAAAATGCAATTCTTGTACAGATTCAGGAATACAATCAGACGTCGCGCGCGCCCAACGCCAAAAATATTGAAGAAAATCCACTTTTGATATTTCAAGTACTTAATAACTGACAAATTTGTAAAATCAAATTTAGTAGGCAAGCGTTTGCGCACCTCTGCTTCACGTGAGCTGGCTCAGCTAATCAAACAAAGACTGGTGAAATGCAACGCATTTCTTGTTATTTATTGCACACATCGATAGAAAGTTAGAACTCAACACAGAGATCAATAATGCAAACTAAATTCTTCGATTTGTAGCTACGAGTGCACAAAATGAAACATGAAACTGCTCTAGAAACTAATTAATCATACGTTGGCTATGTGACGACTAATTCACTAAAGAAGCTCTTCGAAAGTTGTTGAGGTGAAAGTTCTCAGGTGATCGAGAGGAGTGATATACGCTGTGCTGTACCGCCCCACGAGTTGGGCGGACTCTGAACCAAGTTTGGCCCCCCGACTCAGGTTGCCTTGAAAACTGCCCGCGACAAAGATGAAGTTTTCAAAGGACCAAACGAACTTACCTGTTCTAAAAAATGAGACCTTCAAAGGTTTGGGCTGATAGAAGTGTAACCAAGAAGTATAATCATTCTAAGAGCTCACTGCAAAACATTAACAGATTGAAGGGAAAGGAACGCACAAATAAAAATTGAAGCGAAAAGCAATTAAAATAATGAAATTGAAGGAAAGTGAAGACTGACAAAAGCTATCAATATTACTGCAACTGCACTGGTCCACGCGACAAACTAGAGGAAAAAATCAATTTGAAGTAGTACTACGCTGGCCACAACTACAACTAAATATTTTCTACCGGGTGATGAAGAGGAGAATATACAATTGATTCCGCTAGTTCAATAACATACAAAAGTTATTCAGAACGCTGAGCGTTTTCTGTAGCTACTCCTGAGCGCAGCATTAGCGACGCAGGTACGGGTTACCACAGAACCACAAACGCTGATTGATTGATAATAAATTACTTTTAGCCTCCATCACCAAAAAAAATGATGTTCAAAGAGAGGAAGGAAGAAGGCACTATTTAGTTTGGAGTTAACTGAACGCAGAATTTATGCATAAGGTGATTTTTCACACAGAATTCCGGGCGCACAGAAACAGTCAGTTGAGAATGAACGTTTTGAAACAAGATAAAAGTTGAAGAAGGCAGTCAGAGGTGCTGATAAACAGGACAACAGTGAACTGAAAAATGACGGCGCTTAACAAAACAATAACAAAAAACATTTCATTTCAACGAAAAAGCGCCTAACTCTCAGCTCGGGACCACACATTTTCCCTATGGCCCACAAACTCAGACACACAGACACACACACACACCTGAGCACAGGCCTGTAGAGCCACACACTCGCCGCGCCCCCCAGCACGGAACAAGTGTGCCGCGTGTGCACTTGACTGAAGGTGAATGCAACCTTCCTGTAAAATTTAATGAGAATTGCGAGTGTAATACATCCACTTGCATAACATCAAGGCAATATCCTCAAAAGCTAACGTTCAAGAACACAAATACAAATGTAAAGTATAAAATACATGACAATTAATAAACGAAGGGAACTGCATTCATTGCAAATCACTTTAGACAACCTTGCAAGAGATGTGGTAATGCATGTGGAAGACGCGTGAAAAGGTAGAGAAGCACAGCACGGCTGAAGCCTAATGGCTGCAATCGTAATGTCTGCTCATGACCTGCCCTCGTTGGTCCTCATTGAGACACAAGCAAGGCACTCGACAGCAATGCTAATGAGAGCGTTATTGCTTTCACCTGAATACATTCTCATTAAAGCGTCTCAGGTGCACGCAGAGTAGCGAGCAGCGCGGTAATTTGAATGAGTGTGTTTCTTCATCTTACCACAGATTGCTGCGCAAAATGAGGTGGATACCCAACACGATATGTTAAGTGATCGTGAAAAATTAGAGCAGTAGCAATATTGAACTACGACTGCGTTTACTCTTTTTCGAAAGCGTGGATGCAGCTTTTGAATCCCTCACAAAAATCCATTGCAGCACAAACAACAGCACCACGAACACCTTCTCCTACAGGGAGCACGAATCTTCACGAGAATTCATACCAGAAATTCGCCAGTTTGCTTTTGTCTCAACTAGACTTGAGCCGCAAAAATCAGTCGAAGGTTACCAGATGCTCGCAATCTTGGAAAGTGAAACGGATAATAAAATAAATGTTGAACAATTTACCGAACAAATTCAAATGCAACAAACAAGAATTCGTAAAACTTAATCGAAAACTGCGTGAGAGGGTTGAGGAAAAATAATTTTGCTGCATGAATATGAGTACGAACATCTCATAAGTAGAGCCGGCAGAACAAAAACTACAAGCTTTATGAAAATTAGGTTCATTTGTTCAGTTTTCAAGGTGTTGAAAACTCTTTATCTAAAAACAACCATTTTTGAATCTCACTCCACAAATACAATATTACAGTAAAATAGCGACTTATTCATATTTTTAACTTAGTTTTTTCAAACAACCAAGATATTTCCACGAGAGAAAGGAGGGAGGCACCATTTAGCATAGAGATATGGGAAACTGGGATCTGTGCTCGAAGTCTGTCCTCACACTCTGTATTGGAACAAAAGTATGGAATGGAGTTTTATAAAATAGACAAAGTTGAAGGAAACGTAAAACGTGCGAAAAATTGTACAGCTGTGAAACAAAACAAGAACAGGTGGTCCGTAATAAATAACCAATTCAATTACAATAAAAGGCGTACCCAACCTTCAGCTCGGGACCTCACGCATATTTCCCACCTGCATGAGATCGCTAATTCCCATCAATACAGTAGTTGCATCCGCCTGCGGCATGACCAATGTAAACAACCCGTTCTCAACGCGGGGCACTCACGAGATGAATACAAACACAACAAAATAAATGCAAACCGTTACGCTTTGGCGGGACGCCGCATTGTACAACTCGGATTGGATTAGATTATATATTAGTTTAAGCCTCCCTAACCGCTAAAAAAAGAGCGTATCGAAGAGTGGAAGGAGGAAGGGACTATTTAATATTGAGATAAGGGAATGTAGAACCTATGCAGAAGGGACATAGAAACAGAAAGTTGAGAAAGAAGTTCATGAAACAAGATAAAAGTTGAAGAAGAAAGTAGTAGGTGCTGAAAAAACAGGACAGCAGTGAACCGAAAAAAGGTGGTGCTTAACATAAAAAAAAATTTTTATTCTAACAAGTAGATGCCGGCTGACATCCTGAAGGGAATTTTCATGGAGCACACACTGGATAATTGTACAACCCGGAACACCTGCCTAAAATAAAGCAGTGAAGTACAACGCAATAGAAGAGCGAGTAGCTACGCAAAGTGGAAGGGCCGAAGACGCTGAGCTTGCATTATCACAGTGATTCTTAAGCTTTTTCCTCCAACAACCCCTTGAGAATTGTCAGGGGAAATGGTGAGCAGATGGACTGGTAAATAAGAGCTCTTAACAAAGAATAGTGTAAATAGGTACTGAAATATTTTCATTAGTGAAAGTTTACTCTTTTGTAGAAAACATTACTGTGAGAAATCAGGCTTTCCTGCGGAAGCTCACGCTCCCAGGTCAAGAACCACTGCTCTATCAGGTCACCCGAGCTGTCATGGCGGAGAAGTGATCCGTTCAAAATGGTCAGCACGCTGACTCCCGCAATTATAAAGATTGAAGCCTCCATAATTGAGTTACCAGAGCGGAGTCAATAAAGTAAGGAAAGCGGCTTCGAATAATCACCCACCATTTACGGGGGTCATGCTGTACAGACTGCTTCCTAAATTGGCATGATGCGAACGATCTCGACGGCTAACTGAAAATTTATTCATGAACTCTCGGTTAAAGAGATTGCCAATCGGTTTGATTTCTGACTACATGAACCATGATTAATGGAACAATTAAAGCGAAAGCTTGAGAAAGACGAACTTGAAGGGACAGTTTATTGCCTGACAAGACTCGATAAACGTCATATTAATTCACATTAAATTTGATTCACAATGCGAGTTAAGCATGTAAGAGGAATTTAATTGAATGCAAAATGAAGTACAGACGAACAAGCTACAATCCAACAGTATCGTAAAATGAAGAATATTCAGATTTGGTTGTTGACAACATGTGGCTTTGAGGAGGCAAATTTTCACGAAGCCTTTCTCCTTCACTTTGTCATTAGATAAGAAAAGTTGGTTCCAGCCTCCCTCCTAACCACAACAAAAGTGTACTGATGAGGGGAAGGAGAAGGCACCACTTAGCATGGAGTTAAGGATGGAAAAAATTCTGAAACAAGATGAAAATTGAAGAAAATAAATGTGCTGAAAAACAGGACAGCAGTGAACAGGAAAAAAGATGGTATGTAACAATACAAAAGCCTATTCTGTTTCAACAAAAAAAAAGGCCTTCAGCTCGGGACATCACATTTTTCCCTTGGGAATGCTAATTCCGATAAATACAACAGTTGTATTCTATTGAGGGGAGTGACATACTGAAAAAAAAACGTCCACAATCAATAAAATATTCGACTCGCCATCAAAAGTATCACAAATGTTTAAGTAAGCCAAACAACTCACAACGAAACTGCAGGAAATTGCAAATTTTTTAGGAATACAAAAAGGGGTTATATCTGCAATTGATATTGAAACTGAGGCGTACAAATATGCACTTGTAGTATTAAACTAAGGTTCCAGCCATTTGAAAAACATATTTTAAATGAATCGCTATTCCCCAGGGGAGTTAGCTAATTTACAGCTGATAGTTTCTCGGCAGGTACGTATTTCGCCATAATTAATGCAATTTTTTGCTACACATAGGGTTCCATTCACGCCTTCATTATCAGATAGGCAGTAAAGGGAATTGAAAACAAAAAATTGCACAGCGTCCTTTCCAAATGCATCATTCATCGATCTGAATGAAACTCACTACACCCATTAATCAAGAAGAAAAGAAGCATTCCGAGTTCCGCAACCACAATCAGTGCCTTCCCTCCAGTTGCATTCATCAATTTCCAGGAAGAATACAGTTGAATCAAAGCCATCATTTGCCAGTTGGGACATATCGTGTAGCTATGATACGAGCAACGCCTTGACCGATAAGCGATGCATAATTACTTCAAACAATTACAGCCCGTACGCCACACTTCCTCACATTATGCTGGAAGATCTGTAGCATCGATAATAACGTCAAATTTTATTACTTCTAATTGGCTACCGAAATAAGCCACCTCATAATCAGTTGATACGCAAAGAGAAGCGAAGACAAACACAACTTACGTGTATTACGTCAATCTTACAATGCCATCTAGCCTTGGCTCTGATATGGATTAAAACAGATATAAAAGCAGTAGTGCACTGCAATTTCTATATAAATTGCGGGCAAGAATAATGGGGCGTTTGGCTCAACTCTCAATTGGCCTTCATCAAAGAGTAATACCCGCTACCTTCATCAAGCAGCAAACAAAAGCCTTCTGCAAGAGAATCATTCACTTAATGTGATCATTTTGGGCTCAAAGGCCCTCATTATTATTTCATTCAATGCTTAACCTCCCCTTCCGCTGAGTTAGGCAATGATCACAGAGAATCCTTACTACATTAGTTAGCTCAGAACTTCCTAGTCACAACAAAGGCGATTTCAAGGAAGCAAAGAAAAAGGACCATTTAGAATCGACTGTAGAACAAGATGCGTTCCCACACCAAAGGCCCTGCGCATAGGAACAAGCTTAAGAATAAAGAAAAAGAAAGACAAAGATGAGCTATCCAGCAGACGGTCTGCGAGACTGGTGTGTAGGAATAGCATTGTCACCTCGCATGCTGGATGCTGGATAAAACGTGCGAGTTCAGTGTGAAGGCAACGGCTCGTAATGGTGCTATTCCTACCTACCAGTCTCGCAGACCCTCTGCTAGATAGTTTATGCGAGCTTGCTAGGTGCTGCTTTGCTAGCTCGGTGTGAAATGGGCCTTACTCTCCGTAAAACGAGTGAAGTTACAACAAAACAGCAAATTCCTATCGGTCAAAAAAGACATCCGCTAAACGCGGTCTCAAGAGCAGTAACCCAGGCAGACACAATGTGTGTCAGCCTCCGGGTGAATGGACGCCGGTTGCTGCATCTAATTGTAGCAGTTGAATACGAATCTTGACTAATAAGTGAAGAATTTTAAGGAACACAGGAATGGATCCACGTATACACGCACGTGTTCTTCCTTAATTAGCTCTCAAGTGTTGTCTCTACTTAGTAATGTATGTATGGATGCCATCGTAAGATGTTCGATATGAACTCATTACTCACTGATATACTAGTCTACACCAATGCAAACTAGTGTTGACAGAAAGAAAAACGCTCCACGCGACTGAGGCAATGGAAGAATATTTTGGTAATGTGAAACTGCACCAAGATTTGTTTGCTTCCCACACTCAGAGCTAAAAAATGCCCTGTAGCGTAGGCTGAAGACAGGAGCTCCTCGAGAAGTGCACTAACACTAAAAGTCAAATTAACCAGCTCACATTGATCTCTGCACGCATACATGAATGGCGACCTCAGCATCTTAGTAACAAAATGCCGAGTGAACGTGAAAGAAAAACTAATCCATTAGTAGGCAACATCAATACAACAATTACTACTGATCATAAGCATGTCGACACTAAATTGGAAGCCACCACCTCTGCGTCAGTAGTTTGAGTGTCATGTTAATTTTGGAACCAGGGAAGTCCGCCATTTGATTTGCCTAATTATTCTAGAAAAACTTCGGTCAAAAAATTCAGGCAGGTTCCCTACGTAATAAAATATAGTAAATACTACGCAATCAATACGCTACACAGTCTAACTTTCGTGAATGCACTCTGAAATACAGTTTTAATTACGAACACCATAGCCATCGATTTCATAAGCTAAAATTGTAATTTAAGCCCATGAATTCAAATACTTATTCGAGGCCGTTACGCATAAACATTACCAGCACCATTATGACATTATAATGGATGAACTTCCCATAATTTAGACGCATAAACTACCCTGCTCCAGCAAAATCGTCCATCACAGCAAACTACTGCGGCGCTGGAGGAACTGATGCACAAGAGAAAACAATACTGCAGGGAAGAACTCTATTCTTCACCTCGCGTGCCGCACATGCAGTCCATATTTCAGGTCTTTGCTCAAGTCGTCGCAGCGGCAGCCACCTCACGCAGGGTAAGCCTCCTGCTTGGCAACTGTATGCAGGATATTTGTTTAAAAAATCATCTCTCATTCCAGCAGCTACAGGGTAATATTCACTAAAATCATCGTACTCTCCGCTAGGCAGCTACAGAATAGTATTTACAAAAAAAGGTCTTTTGCTCTCCGCCAGGCAGCTACAGAGTGATACTTTCAAAAAAATTGTCTTGCTCTCATTCTAGCGACTACAGAAAACATTCACTAAAATTATCTTGCTCTCATTCTAGGCAGCGACTGGATAATGCTTCAAATAGTTTTCTTGCGCTAATTGAACAACTCTTAGTTAACCTTATGCGATATTTTTAGGAAAAAAAACTAAAAACCATAATACAAATGAGAGGATTTTGATGGTTCTGTTATATTTCATTCGTAAGCTTACATTTAAGCTTCAAGATCAAATATTTTTTTTTCAGCGCAAAGCTGAGCCTTTCAGCTGAAGTTTACTACGCACCGTGTCCTTTTTCATTTTTCCAGCTCATTTTTTTCCACATTTTGAACACGCGCTTCTTTAAACGTTCAACTACTATGGGGCTCAAGTTGGAAGACAATGTCAAGAGCAGAAAAGTAAGTTTAAACTGCAACTTAAGGGTGGAATAAAATACACAAAACAGGGAATCTATGCACAAGAGTGTTACCACAAAAGATCCCGTGTGCATAGAAACTGTGAGTAAGGAATAGAATTTATGAAACAAGATAAAATTTGAAATAGAAAGTAGTAGATTCTGCAAAACAGAAGTGCTGCGAACCGAAAAAACATGGTGTGTAACAAAACAAAAAGCCTATTTTATTTCAGCAAAATAAAGGCAAACTTAACAAATATCTCAGGACACCTTATCTGACAACTCTGAGAGCGCTAAATCCCGCAGCTACAATACTTGTCTCCTTTTGAATGGATCCTTCCTGCAAACTGACGACGGTCTAAACACCGCGTGAAAGAAAATATTACACTAGGTTTGAAAATTTTTTAGTTGCTTTTCATTCTGCAGTATCTAGTTATTTCAATTTTTGAAAGAAAAGCAGAAGGTAAGATCAGTCTATCATGAACGATCAATACAACAAAAAATTTTTGTCACATCACTACCGTCTCACAAATGTTTACATCGCTAAAAAAAGCCACGCAATAAAATCGAAATTTCTCACAGAAAACCACAGCACAGGCACTCTTCTGCCAGCGTCTTGTCCAATAAATATTGGTTATTATCAGAAACGTACTCACCGCAGCTCCCTTAAGTAGAAAGAGACCATACACACACACACACACACGCGCAGTAAAGTACGTTTAGTAGCCATATGTTGCAGTCATTTAAAATTTCTACGAAAGTGCGCTGAAAAATTTTATACAAAAATTGCATACAAAAATTTGACACAAAAATTTTATACACAAATTTTACATAAAATTGTTATCTCAAAATGAATATTTTATCTTACGACGCTGATGTACCAGTTGAGCGGGTCGATGCAGGCTGGCGCAGCTGTTGATGCAGCTGCGTGCGACCTACACTAACTACACACACAACTCACGCGTGTGAGGGTCAACCATAATTCAGTATTTCAACACAAATTTGTACTTTGACGCGAAATGATCATGCAAGTGATCCCGGAAATTTTCAAACGACATGAATGTATGAGAAAAACTGTGATATGTTTGAACACCGAACCGCTTTAATCTAAGCCGCTCATGCTCACACATTAAACCTGAACTCGTAGACTTCATTGCAAAAAATCAGAAAGAACATCTATGAATTTCTTGACTGCATCATAACAAGTGATAAATAAGCATCAATGGCTTTGTAAGAAGGTAACCGAAAATGATCGAAGCCAACCACTGTAGAGTGAACTTGAGGGTGCAGTAACCCATTGTTACAGCAAAAATGAGTGATGTACTGGAAAACTTGAAAACACGTGTGCAACTGTAGAAACAAAAAGACATCTGTTCATCTATTCATCGTTTCCCTTCCTTTTCTAAAATATCGAATGCACTCAAGCAGCCTCCAAATTAAGACGTACACGATCATTTTAGGAATGAAAATGAAGGCACCTGGACAAACGTCAGTCACGAGAAAATGATCGAAAATGAACGAGCAATACTTTTCTCATAAAAGTACAAAACGCGCTTTATAATCAGGACGTGAAACGAGCAAAAATGTTAATAAATTTACTAAGATTAGAAAGAAGAACAAGATGAGAGAACGAACCATCATCAGTCATGTGCAGCAACTTTCTAGAATTACTGCGTCAACAAATACATCTCTGTACCCATAAATACATTTCTTTCTCATCCAAACATAACTGCGTCAACCATACGTTTGTATCAATCACACAATTCTGTGTTAACCATCCATTACTGCATCAATGCATGCTAATATCCATTAAGAGTTATTGATTGGTCTCACATTACAAGCGAGGCGTAAAATGTAGTCCGCGAATTCTTGTTGTGCATCACGCATGACGCACAACACGCACGCTTACGGCGAGGGAGAGTCCCCATTATTACTATTATCATTATAATTATTATAGAAGAAAGTTTTAGCCTCCCTTTGCCTCGACAAAGATGTTCAAAGAGAGGAAGGATGAAGGCACCATTTAGTATGGAGTTGAGGGAACGCGGAATCTATGCACAAGGTGCGTAGAAACAGTAAGCTATGAGAGAAGTTAATGAAACAAGAAAAAGTTGAAGAAGACAGTAGTAGGTGCTAAACAGAATAGCAGTGAACCGGAAAAAGATGGTCTGTAATGAAACAAAAACTTATTTTATTTCAACAAAAAGAAAGCCTACCTAACCTTTAGCTCGAGCCCTCACATAGTCCTGGAGAGTGTCCCCATTCAGAAGACGCAAGTTTCGTTCGTACACACCCTACAGTGCCTCAACGACGTGAGCATCAAACTGAATATTGCAAGTATGGCCAAATCCGTTGTCCCTACTCCAGACGCTGGCTTGAAAGCCGCTCTAATGTTTGCATGTACGCACGTCTAGTATACATAATACGTACATTGGTTGCTACGTATTCAGTTAAGTTTTCTGCAAATAAGTTGTATGATAATTTAAACAAGTAAACGCTCAATGAAAATGGTATACAATATGCCTTATTTTATCATAAAGTTAAAATCCTCTTAACTCGCCTACGATCAAATAACAGAGGCGAAGCAACATTTTTCACGCGCCCGATTTTACGACTTTCACCTTCAGATTTTCCGTCTACATAGGGAAATTAGAAACCGACTCAAAGACATCATTCTCCTAGAGCCCTCCTAAATGTAGAAATTACTGACAGGACAGACACGTCAGTCACAGCAGAGGCGAGTGACGAAGTCCACCGCACAGGCGAAAGCAGGTCACGTTGATCATTAAAAATTGAAGAGGAAGTCGAGTTCATACATGATAATTGATGAGGCGAGACTCAGAGACTCCACGACATCAGAATTCACGAAGCAACGCAGCCTCTCCTCATAGCCGATATAATTCATGAGGTCAACTGGGTGTGATAAAAGTACAAGTGTAGAAACTTAATTATAAAATTATACTTGCAGTTCGAGAAAGGCGATCATAAATACCATAGTATAGAGAATGCATCATAGATCATTTCACGACCACAGTTTGAAACTAAAGTTTTTATCTACCGAGTTTTGATCAGAAACGAGTCATGAAGTGAAACAGGCCATCTGACTCTCACAAACGTTCTCAAACAAAAGCGCTTTTTACCTGCGTTTGAGACAAGCACTCTCCAACACCCTCACGAGCACTTGCACTGACTAATTTACATACCACTCTAAGTCAAAGCACCTTTGATTTATGCTAAACATGTTCATTTCTAACTCAATTTTTGCTGCCCTTTCAACCATGAGATCCCAGCTGAATCATTTGGATAAGAGCACAGTCACATCTTCATTACATTCAACATCCTCGGCGCCAGCGAATCAACTAATCCAAAAATGATGAAATAAAACTACAGGTTGTCGTTGTCAGTCACGCGGAACAGCAGCAGCATTCTGTCTAGAAGCACATTAACAAAACACTCTGAACGTATCAGAGAATTACATAGCGTCACCAATTGTGATGGTCGAATATGTGGTTGCTTGACCAAGCCACAATTGACACGAGTATGGCCGAAGACTAGCGAACTCTCGTGCTCGGCTTCAAATCCCCTCATCAAGTACAACATAATTACATAATTACAATTGTATTAATAATTAATAATTGTAATACAATAATACAATTGTAATTAATAATTACAATTGTAGTTATTTCATATCCGAGAGTCAACACTTGAGACGCCCCAAGCGCAGGATTTATTTCATTATGTGGAAGCGAATATTGTCTAAGGCTGCCCCAACCATCCAAACAAACTCAAAAGTATCGTTCGTTAAGGCATGAGTTACTAAAATGAGCATTCGGAAAAATTTAACAACAAAAATTCGGTTGATTCACAATACAAAGATCTGCAGCAGCACACGACCACAGCTCTCGTGCCGCTATGCCAGTATTAACATCACAGCTTTCGTCTCCAACCTCATCGCAAAAATGAAAATACTCTCAATGCCACACCACATGAATCAGATGAGTATTCAAACAAATACTTTAAGCCCTTTTCCTGCGATGCAATCTTCGTCATGCAAATCACGAAGCTCGATGGTAAATTCAGATTGGGACATTCACTAAACTAAGGCAAGTCAACGTTCGTGTTGACGATTGGCAGAACACTTCGGAGCCAAAAAACCTGATCGTCGGAATGTAGTAAGTCTCGTCTCGGTTTTTTTGCCTGTCTATTGCGATAGCAATCCGGTGTCATACTGCACACACAAGCAAACCCGCATCTATGTGTATGTGTGTATATATATATTATGACGCACACACCAACAAAGTCACATGAACATGTATCAGCATCAAGACGTACACGCCAGCAAAATCGCATGCAGCGTATCCAAGATGTCGCGCACCATACTGTTTTTTAAAAAATTCATTAGTACAGCAATTTTATCGATCACTGAACTCTTCTACCATTGATCAATGAACATTGATTATTGACTAATTGAAGTCTTTCTTGGACAGTTTGTTTCTTACCTATATCGATTTAATACGGCTGCAGAAAGTGAAACATAACTAAATACAAATTGTTGTGTGGTACGCGACCTCTGAGACACCCTGTACATCATCATCAAGACGCGTACGCCAACAATGGCAGGTACGGCAGCAAACGGCTAGTTTGACGTATCAAACGGCCAATTTTTAAAAGGTCAGAAATCCTCCGAATCATGTTCGTTCTAGCCACCGTTATGTTTGAAGCTGCAAATGTTTCAGCGAGTGAAGAATGGGCTCTTCAAGTATGCACTTGCTTCTATTAAACTAACAAATCAAAATGAGGATTCACTATTATCTTGTTCAAGGAATATCCTTCAACTCCAGCCCTTAATGTCCTCCAACGCATCAGGTTTCCCTCGGTCTTCACTACCAATATTTTATGCAGAATACGACAAATCTTTCATGCATTTCCAGCACAAATATCCAATGCATATGAGGGGGACATAAAGGTTAAGTCATCGTCTGTCTAACGAATGCCAAATTTTTAATCGTACAGTTTCTGTATTCTCGAGTTAAGTCTACTTGAATTATAGAAACCTCGATCATATTAAATCAACGTTAAAGAAACAGTAGAATGGCTAATGGATTCATAATTTGTATAATACCTCTAAGTACAAATTAGTTTTAGCCTCCCTAACCCCAATGGAGGAATTCCCATAAAGGAAAAGAGAAAGGCATTTTTTAATATGGAATTAATGGAATGGGGAATCCATGCACAAGTTATGTCCCCACACAGTGGGGATAGAAACAGAAGTTTATGTAAAGAAATAAATGTTGAAGGAAGAGGTAATGGGTGCTGAAAAACATCAATGAACTGTAAAAAAAAGACGATTTGCAACAACAAAAAATATCCTATTTCAACAAAAGGGAAACCTATTTAAAACTAAAGCTCACACAAAATTCGAACAAGGTAGGAAAAATTGTATAGTTTACACAAAATAGATATGTAAACATCAGCGTGGAACCTCTCGTAGAGCTAAATCCCAAGCTGCAAAAATACAAAAGTTTTATCTCTTAACGGCAAAGTGTTCGAAGGATTCTTGTTACGCGGACTAAACTTAATTATTCGGAAAAAGTCAATTAATGCCACATGCCACGATCACTGGAAGCATTCAACTATCTTCACCAGAACTTATTTTAGCAATGACTTGGATATCTGATCGAGGATGAGAGATGCTTGAAACGTGAACAATGAAATAACACATAGCTATAAACGTTAAAACACACATCACACGTTTTCCAAATTAGAACTGATGACGGAAGCGCAATTTAAGCACGGCTGCAGAAAGTGAAGTTTCATTAATCACCACCTCCATAGAAAATTCACACCGATTTTTACAGTTAAAAAAATATAAATTGGATGTTCTTAGAATTAAATTGTGGTTTTAAATGGTCAAAACGGTTTGTCCTGAACAAGCAAGACTTAATCATGAACTCTGATCACAAAGATCTTGACATGGAGCAGGAAACTCCTGAGCCCTAGCCATGGATTACTTATGCAGATTTTAAGTAGCTCCAAAGTTTCCTGATAAAAGCTTGATTAAAATTTTACAAAGTTTGCACCTCTCGCCCAAACAGCAGTAATGGCTGCTGATTGTAAGGTAAAAAGTAGAGTCGGTCCGAGAACAAAGAATTTCAGTCTGTAAATAAAAGAATCAACCCGAGAACAGATTTTCTCAGTCTGTGAAAGGAAGAGTCGTCCCAATACAATTATTTTTCTCAGTCTAACAAGGCAAGCAACGCGAGCTTTGCAATGACTTGATGTCTTCATCAGGTGTTGACAGCAAGCAGCCACGCAAAATTTTAGGATTGATCATTGACGACTCATAACCAAACAAACAGCTTCGCTTTTCTTTGAGACATTTCTTTCTTCATCATGATGTCGACTACTGTTGAGCTATTTAGCTCCTAGAGTAACTTGATTGCTAGTCAGGTGCTTGACACCTCAGGTTTAAGAATCCGTAGCACAATCGACCAGGATATCTGCATAACTTTCAGAAGTTTGCAAAGTATGTGGTACTAAAAGGACAATGATAACAGATTTACTATATGCGTAAGTTTAAACGTATTTGTTGTTGTTTTCCGGTTCAGTCGGCAGTGCAGCGACAGCAGTTGAGGAAAAAAGACGTGTGTATTATTTGTCGGAATGGAAATACGTGAGGAAATTCCAGATGTTTTGATTGCATACTCAGCGTACAGATCACTCTACAAGAGAAAGAAGAGGAGAATGTGGATCCACGCATTGCTGGCTGTTAATACCAGAAATTTCTCCAATTTATTTACTGAACTAGATAAGTTTTCCAACTATTTCCTAATGTCCAAAGATTCGCATGATGAACTGCTGAATCACCTACAACCATCGTTGGAAAAAAAAGACACCAATATGAGACAAGCAATTAAACCTACTAAAAGGCTGGGAATATGATATGATGCAAATCTGAAAACAGGTTGCTTCATCAATATAAATAAATACACTGATAATAACATTCACTTCTATATAGTCTCTACAGCTGAATTTTTCAGCAATTAGATCTGTATTTCACCAAATGAAAATCAAATTAAATGTTTTGGAACACAAAATAGTCCCATGATAATGAAAACGAGAGAGTAGAAAATGACATCGCGACGCTCCGTCTGTAGGTCTCGTAGCAAATGCACACCCGCCACTTACTGCGCAGTGCAAACAATGCCTGAACTTAGCAGGATGACACCCGACGCTTCAGCGTCACAATGACGGTCGTCTTCTTGACGCCCCGTGTGTGGGACAGCATCTGCTAGCACAGTCAGCTAAAACTGACCGTCGTTTACGACGCGCGTCCTAAATGACGTGCGTCGAAAAAACGTTCCGTGTGTAGGCAGCCTTCATAACTGCCTACACCTAAAACGGTGCCTCCTAAAATGGTGACGAATTGGACACACTACAACATCTAACAGAAAGAACACGAACATCTAACTTGAACATTACAACAAGAACATCCGACAGAAATGGACTCTCAATGCATCAAATTCACTGAAAAACCGATTGGATGAAGGGTAATACAGCGACGTTTCTGTAGTTCTTTCAGGGTATGGAGAAATGAACATAGATAAGACATTCTGGTGAGGCGTTAAAGGTACCCATGAGTGCTACGCAAACAACAGAACTGAGTCGCAAACAGGCGACGTGAGGTCACTTAGATGGTCACGAAATCTCCAGCAACGATGCTGGGCAGCGACTAAACATTAAACTACATTTCCAATCAAAAATGAACCGAATATTCAAATTCCCCAATTTTCAACATCCGAATTATTTGAGCGATGCGCTGAAAACTTGAGCCGAACAATCGTTTGACCAAATCAAACGCCTCTCGTTCGACGTACCCGAGGGAGACGCAGACATCAATATTGTCCATCATTGAGCGAAAGATGCAATCTCACCGACGATAAAGTTGCAGAGTGAATGAGCAGTGGCGAGCGACAGTCAATGACAGGAGAACTGCGAACTGTCCCTGTAGCTGTCATCGAGCGCTGCTGGCTGCTCTTCATTCATGCACTGATAGTGTGTTTGTTAATTAAGTGAGGTAGTGGCCTTCATTATGGGCCCAGTACCGATGTATACATAAAGGTGTATTGATGGCACTGCAATTTATGGAAGCACACGCAAATTTTGCCGCCATACTTCATAGCAATGGCGACTTTATACCAGCCACAGTCACAATTATTTACTCTCAGACGAGAAACAGTTAAGAGGAACACACGGTTTAATTTCACTCGAGTTTAATAATTTTCAATTCAGGACAATTTTACCTCATTTCGATAACAATGTACAAAATAAGCGTTTTTCCCATTAGGGATTAATTGCTCCACCTCTCAAGACAACAGGGCAGCCAATTGCGGTGACTACATCCGAAGAATGCAATACCTGAAGACTCGATCACTGACATGTCGCTGTGAGCACCATAAACTACACAGGAGAGCCTCATATAATTTCTTTACAACACCTCGCCATAAGAGGCGCAGCTCAATCAAAAGCCAAAGCCAATAATCAGTGTGGCGGCAAAATAATCAGCAACAGTACAAACATTGAACTGAACATCAACAGGCACCGAGTTTTAAACACGCTAAATTAACGATTTCCATGACGTTTCTACAATATAAAGGAGTAAACATTGGTAAAAAATTAAGGGTCAAATGGACATTGAAATTTTTCTCAAGACGAAAGACTGGTAAGTCGAAGGCTTAAAATTGATGATAACACAACGAAAGAACGCTGAGAGCCTTGCAACAAAGTGATCGAACAACATTGACGCCTAAAAGTACCCCTGAACATCAATAAAAAGCCTGAGGTTCTTCTAACTTTAAACTCCCAGTCTGGTGAAGGCTCATTGACGTTATTTATTTTTATGTGACAACGAACAACAAATTTAAAGCTTACTGAAAATTCAAGACGCAGAGAATGCCGCTGAACTCAGGCGAGGAAAATTCTTTATTCGCATTGTAATTACCACAACCACCGTCATTACAGCAGCACAGACATCAGGTGGCCACCTACGTCAGAAAGAGAGATGACCTACCTCTCGAGAGTGAACTTTAACGAACACATTTAGAAATAAATTCTAAAAAACTTGAACGTATCAAATTACTTCATAGAACTATTCAAAAATCCCCGTGGTCTGTGAAGGATTAACCGCACCCAACTCCGAGAGGGGATAAAATAAATAATTAATGAGAATTCAATTAAGCAGGACGACATCGATGATCATCTGCCTCGATCTCGCGAGCTCTCCTGGCGCTCGCTGCACCAACGTCACCACAAAGACATGTTAACTTCAGACATTAACAAAAGAGCTTCAGACACATTAACAAAAGAACTCCAGACACATTAACAAAAGAGCGTCAGACACATTAACAAAAAACTTCAGACATATCAACAAAAGAACTTCAGACATATTAACAAAAGAACTTCAGACACATTAACAAGAACTTCAAACACATTAACTTCAAACACAAAGAACATCAAACACATTAACACAAAGAACTTCAGACACATTAACAAAAATTAAATTAGAGATAATTCATTAGCCATTTGCCTTCGTAAAATTAGAAAAGTCACAACAAAAACCGCCCCCATGTAATGTAAATCTACATTTGATTTAAAAGCTCAAATTGACGCGCATGGTCAAGAAACGCTTCCGATCTCACGTAAGAATAGGTGTTCATGAAACGTAATTTATTTGCAGAATTCGTTTTATCTGGACAGTCATTTTAGAAATGAACCTTTATTCCAATACGAAGCATTCGTTTTAAAACGGCATCAGAGCTACAGAAGCAAACCTTAAAACTAGAGCTCACGGCTCATAAGATGAGCAGTGGCTCACAACTCGAGAATCTTTACATTTGGAGAAGAGCCAACGAAATATGCGGGTTTTCTAACATCGCGCTTAATACATGTATTTCAAATCAAATTTCAAAATTTCTAACATTGCGCTTTATAGATATATTTCAAATAAAATTTCCAAGTTTCAAACATCAAAACCCAAAAAACCTTCGTCCCAAAACCCTATACAATACAGTTAAATATTCTTAAAACTCCCATTTTTAAGATTCACTTTTGACCAGATCAAAAACCCAGGAGCAAGTCTGAAGTGAATTAGCGGACAAGAAGTTGGGGCGGATAGGGAGCGACGCAGAGAGTACGACGCCTAATGCAGTCCACAGCCACCAATTGCTGCAGAACAACGTCTCTCCAGGGCACCAACTCACCCTGTTAACGCAACTTCGCTTCACTTCGCAACCAGAAGTTACGATACACAGCGGGCCTGCGACTCGCGGTAACGTTCTAGACTCGAGAACACCGCAATGGCCCTCGTCAGCTCGGGAGATGCCGACCAAGTATGGATGCACTTGGCGAATATTGGCAACAGAAACACTGTCACACAAATGAAAGCAATTCCCCCAGAACAAGTCAGAGAGTACAATAAGCGTCACAGAATTCATCAGCTACGCTTAAATTGTTTAAAATTAGCACGAATTATTTCTGCGACCAGAATAACAAGAGGATGAGTTTGCACTTGCTTTTGCAGAGGTAAAAGTAATCAAATCGAACAACACAATCGCACCCAATTATACGTGCGAATTACTCTCTACAATCTGACAAGCAACAGAGGAAAACATGATCAAGCGTCGCTTTGGAAGTCCGTGGCACTAAAGATTCTCACCTCGATGTCCCGACACGCTGACCGCGATGGGTTAAACTGAAATTCAATATTCAACTCAAATTTAAAGTCAAAAATTGTACGCAATTTTATAAATTCCAAACATTAATTGGGTCCATTAAATACCATTAATTATAAGAAATTGTTAAAAAAGTTCATACGGCCCATCGACGTGTCGTATCGCAAGCAACGTGTAACACATGAATAAATAAAGTGCTGTGGCATTCACTCTACTCTAGGGAGGAAGTTCCTCTATACCTCAAGATATTCTTACCCAGCAGTAAATCAAAAACTTATTTTTTTAAATCTAACAGTTCACTGAAATTAGCTCCTTAAAATCCCTATCAAGAAAAATCAGAACAGAAACGCCCACACAATCAAAAAACAACTAGCTTTAAACAAAAGTGATAACTATTATACTTTTTCACGAATGTGTTAAAGAAACGAACTTTAAAACATAATTCAAAAATGTTACGTAGGCTAAATACTTCCACTACTTGCTCATCTCAACACTTCAACGATGTATGCTAATACTTAATACTGTACATAATGCGAGGCGCTAAATCTACAACTGTTGGAATAAGGCAGACGTTTAATGAAACACGCATACACGCATTTCTTACCTCATGCGTCACTTTTAAATTCAATTACACTCATCACAGCGCTTGACCAACAACATTGAGGCAAAAGAATTATTCGACTCTGGTCAGATAATTGTCATCTAGTCAAAGGCACCGAGTTCCTTTCTTACGAATACGCACAAAACCTCAGCTCTGGCCAGCAACAAAAAAATATTTTAATGTGTTCGTACAACTACTAAAAAATATCGTTGGGTAGAGAAAGGCGCTGCTTGACTTGTGAAAACAGAGAAGCATAGAGAATATATATATATATGTTCTATAACAAATATATATAATAATATATTCTTTAGAGTGTGAATCTACAAATACATTCATCAACTAGTCCGTCCTCCAGCACAACTTTTCACTGCGACTCATGACAATTGCGTTCTAGCAATTGCGAACGCCAGGACTCGCTTTAACAAGTGTAAAAACGAGCCGCTGGCAGCGCCCGAACAAACAAAATCGAGAATCTCAAAGCAGGCCAGCATGCGAGAGGCAGGCAGCGGCGCATTGCTAGCATGCAAATTGTTCAACTTTCACCGACTGCAACTCTGCCACACAACAGCAGCTAATGTTTCCGCTCGACTTCTGTGAACAACGAAACTTTGAAATCCAACGACGACATCGCGTATTCATTCCAGAATTCGTGCCGCCGAACATTCGAAATTGAGCCCTAATTTCTCAGGTCGAGGGATTTTCAAAACGAGGAGAATTTAGCTTCAATTTGAAGACCGAGTTTTTAACTGAACCCCCGAGTTTTTATAACACGCTTCGGGTCGGGCAAGCTGAACACGGTGCAGCAAAGAAGAAAGCACTACATTTCAAAAGACAACGCGAATGTGAAAGAACCCTAACATTAGTACGAGATGTTGAAGCAGGACGCGCTGTTATGGCAGAATGGCTTTAGTATAACACATTAAATTGGATTGTAGGTTATTTTAAGTCTTCCCTACCACACCAATGGTGTTCCCAAGAAAGAAAGGTGAAAAGCATCATTTTTAATGGAACTTGGGAGGGGAATCTATACAGAAAGTGCGTCCCACTGCCTGCGCAAAGAAATAGCGAAGGTGAAAAAGTTCATAAAACAGGATAAAAGTTAAAGAAGAAATTAATTAGCTCTGAAAATAGGGCAGCAGTTAGCCGAAAAATGGTCCATCGCAAAACAAAAACAAATCTATTTCAACAAAAGAAGGCCGATCAAACCCTCAGCTCGGGACCTCACATTGTTCTTATCAAAATCATGAAATTCTTATTGACAGTTGTAAAAATGAGGATATCAATATTGGTTGGCGTTAAACTATTTTTAATTAATATGGTCGGTCAAACCAGCTTTTTTAAATTGTCATTAGTGTTTGGTAGACAAAATTACTGTCAAATCTGATAAATTCTTGTTAATGAAGTAAAATAATGAAAAGAGCATATAATCTTAATAACAAAACATTAAAAATTAAACTAGTCACCGTTGTATGAACGCTAAGCGTCCTGATATATTGAGCACTCTCAGTGTCACGTGCGAAGTGAAGTCTGCTCTCTTCATATTTATTTCGATAAAGAAACCATAGGAAACGGAATACATAGAGGAAGACAGTTTAAGTCATAATTAACAATCGTAATGTAAACGTAGTTGTAGAATGGATGCAAAATCAAGCTAGAAATTATGACTTTAAGGCTTGGCTAATACTGACAATGGCGTCAAATGAGCCCGAAGGAATCACAGTAGATCATATATATCATTGTTTTATTTGCATTCTTTCTCTTCCGGTTAATGTATTTATATTCTCCGATAATATAACAGTTAGAACGCAATAAATAAACGTCAACAAAGAAAAGGTAAGAATTATAACCAAATTTACAAATGGCTTCAAATCACACATTCAATGGTACTAATCAAATTGTGCATCAACATCAATACTTCGCATGAAAAATTGAAATAGGTAATTGATTTATTCATTAAGCAACCATATTCCTTTAAAATCACTGTGAGATGTACTATCTATAACACAAATAATGTCTCGTTTCATGAAGCGGTAGGCGATAACATGTTACACAAAAAGAAAATGTAAAGGCGGAGGACCTAACAAAATTTACGAAAAATCTTCTTATTCCATTAAATTGCGCGAATTGAACAGAAGCTTTCAGTTTCTGAAAATTTCAAACGACCGATGTTCCTCAATGAGTACATCATGCCAGTTATGTGTAGCGAGAGAATTCGCTGAAAGAATTACAAATTTCATCCTCATTAAAACCACAATCGTGAATTAACAAGCAATTTGAGCCGCAGGAAAAGAAGCAGCACCTCCTCAATTTTAAGGGCATCCGAGTGCAGCAACTCACAACCGCCGGAGCAACAACGTCTGGAGCGCCAGTAGCATCGCTAATTCCACAGTCCTGACTGAGACGACTTCTACCACAGCATATCTCCTTTGTTACAAAGTTGGCCAAGCCTGGGCTAAAAGTTTAGCTAGCCTCGTAGGCGGAAGTTCATAACGGAGACGGTCGACATCGCCCTAAGTTTACCGCCAAACTCTAGCGAGATTCTCTCTGGAGAACAACAGGCCAGTCAAGAGCGGCTTAATAGTTTCAAGTTCCAATGAGAAAAACACAAACACACCCGTCTTGCAACGTAATTGGCAAGTTCATTGATATCACTGAAATCTATATCTCCCCATGGCTAGAAGAGCGCGGACAATCAATATTCCATTCAATGGATTCATCGTAACTTGAACCATTCAAACAGCAAATTATGGCCTAGAAGCAAGATGATATATTCCTAAAGACAAGACGGTAGGACTGACTAAGACCGTTTTGCTACAGAATAGCAGGAACGCTCAAGTGCTTCATGTTTTTATTTTATTTTACCGCAAGGTTTAGATTTTGAGTTGTTGGTCATTTACAACTTTTGATCACACGAGTTCAACTCATGTGCCTCACCGACAGCAAGCTTTATTGGCAAGGGTAGGCAATACCTCTGAAGTCTCCTGTCAATGCTCCCTGACTCAATTCTCCCTCATTTCTTCTGAGAGAACCATTTTTGAGAACTCAATTCCGTGTTTGATTCACTTCACCCCATGCGCTGGTTTCTATTGAATTGGCTGAAGTTCGATTAAGTGAAACTAATTCCATTCCCTCAACAAAAAAAACAGAGTTGTAGAATGCAATTGCGATGTAGAATGCAGGTTACCGTGAGCAATACCACGACAACCCAACCAACACGTGTAATTTGAATTATATTCAATTCCATGATATGCGCCATTGGCACTGGGATTTATGTCCCTACACATTCTAAACGATATAATAAAACCCGCTTTCGCGGATACGTTGTTTAACATTGGGTCATTCGTGTCAAAGAATTAACGCTGTCCTCATCTCGATGGGCTTTCGGCTCCAGAAATGCGCAGTCAACTGATTCAACGTTCTGCACGACACACTCCGTGCTTTCACCTCCTTTTGACATCCATAACTCACAACTTTCCACAAATTTACTGCGTTATTATACGCAAAGGCAACAGAATGCATAAACAGCCCAAACCTCAATACGCGCCTTACACTTGAGCGATTTCGGTCGCATTACGCAGAGACGCTGCAGGCTGTATCGACATTAGCATAAACATTAAATAAGGAGGCCCGCTGCGGACGGCAGGAGTAAGCAGGTGCAGCATGAGACGCTCTAATGAGGAGCTGATGAGGGATCGGCACAGCTTCATTTCGAGCCTAATGAGCTGTGAGGCGCTCACGAGACAGACTCCTCAGCCTTCACCACGGTATAGTTACCGTGGCCTACGTACATGGTATACGGTACCGTGGCCTACGTACACGGTATGCAGTACCGTGGCCTACGTACAAGGGATACGGTAACGTGGCCCACGTACAAGGTATACGGTAACGTGGCCTACGTACACGGCAACAATGAGTTGAGGTTAGTCAACTAAATTTTAACACGTTCACCGCGTATTGGGCCAGATGGATCCTAATCGGTAAATTTCTAATTCAAGAACTAGTCCACATGAATGACATTTCATCTTTCGCCACCATTTTAATGAATAACTTATCATACGAGGTGAAATGTTATCGTGCTATTGTATTATTCATATTTATCGTGAAGGATAAAAATGTATTCGAGCAGTAACGTCGATTTGGCAATTTTGCTACTTACAACCTAACCAAACCAAACGTTACAACTGTGGAAACTCGGTGAATGTGCGAGCTAATGGTTTGAACGAAAAATTGCGTAGTTAACACTAGGTGACTGTCAAAATTGAATTCCAACATTCCATGTTGACAGCAAGTAACTCGTAAATGCGTGTGTGTATTAAACAGAAATAGATGTTCCAATGAGCATTTCTGAGCCTGAGTTTCTACGCTAACACATCCCACGTAGACATCCAACTCGTTTAAAATGCATCAGGTAGCTACATTTAAATTTAGGCTGTCTTGTTATCACTACTTCACACTGATAGTCTTTAATTAAGTATTCCTTAATTAAACTTTATGCCGAGATAAGGAGATTAGTTAAACACTACAGCATTAACCAATAAATAAAATCTCCAGTGAATCTTCAGAGCAAAATAGTTTAGCGAATAATTTATTCGAATGGTAAACAATTCGAACCGTAATTATAGTTTTCTAACGCACTGAAAATTTACTTCAAAAACCCTTTTTTAATTTGGTCATGAGCTGAAAATAACCCACAACTTCACATTTTTTTGACAAACAGTTCGAAATAAATCGGAGCACAGCGCAACCCGCTACTCTTTTGAAAATAGCAGTCGAATTAGAGAAGCTCTGAATGCCATTTAGAGTAGAAGTAACGCTTCTATATTCAGAAATAAATGTATCATAAATATATGTCTTCAGTATTAAATTGAAATAATCAAATAGTTCTTCCTATTTCTAGGTGTGTTAAGCCTTGGAACCGCTCTGGCCTACACAAACCAAATGTGCAACGTCGTAAACTACAAGAGTCACAGACACGACAGCGACAGAAAAATGATTTACGGGGCGGAGAGGCGCTGTTTCTCATAGATTTAGAGACGAGTACCGAAGCAAGTCAGTCGTAAGTGGTACGGGTTAAAAACAACACCTCAAAACTTCACAGAGCTGGAAGCAAAAACCCGAGAAATGATTGCATCGCGGTAGCGTTAGAAGTATGCAAGGGGGGATCGATCCTCCATCTACCCCGAAGTCAAAGAACTAAAAAACCCGGAAGCCCGAGATGCATCAAACCGCCAAGTGGATCAAAAAACGGGGAATGTCTGTGTCGAGCTACGGAAGGTCCTAAAATGTTCAAAGAGAAAAATTCGCGCGAATTGAATTATGGCTTCAGTGACGGTGACCCGAGCTCGAGAAGGCCATCGACAGCGCCCAGAACGCAGGGCACAAAGCGCTCCACCTCTCGTGTCGCAAGTAGTCAGCGATCTGAAGCTTTCGATACGAAAGGCTTTGTCTTCGTGCATTTCAAGTCATGACGCGTTTATTTATTAGAGAAGATTATAAGCGAGTTACGTTTACATTTTGGATTAAATTAGATTATGATTTGGTCTCATTTTACATTGAATAATGCTAAAATTCCCAGCGTATTATATCTAATGTATAAAGTTAAAGTGTAAGACCCATCTCCCGGTCCTCCCAAAAGCACTCAGGGAACATCAAATTGTCGTCCTGAACGAATGAAGCGATGAGTGAGGTGTAACACAGGCCAGCAGAGCCCCAAAGACCACTCAGCGTAGAGTGAGCTCAGAGAGCGCTCTGTCCGATGCAAGCTGGAAAAATACGCCGCTTCCTGTGCAGTGAGGAATGCGGGCCACTTGGCGCTAAGAAAATGCTTAAACAATGGCGGCATTCATCGTGGACACCGCACACCTCATCAGGGAACGTTCTCGCGTGCAGCTGAGTGGGGCAAGAAACAGATCACTAGGTTATGTCCGGCCCTATCCTGCCGTGCAGGGAACAACAATCTTGTTCTGGCGCCTTGTGAGAAAAGCGAGCTGTGGATATACATTCTGTAAGTAAATATAGAGCCAATAAACATAGTAGATACACAATAAATAGAGACAGTTAATTGAGATTAGATTGGGATTAAATGAGTTAAAAGCTTCCTAACTTGAACAAATGTGTGCATAACAAAAGATGGAGAAAGGCACCATTTAGTTTGTAGTTTAAAGAACGGGAAATCTATGTAAAAGGCGTGTGTTCCCACACAATATCTTCTGCGCATGGAAACAGTGAGTCAAGAAAGAAGATTATGAAACAAATTTAAAATTAAAGAAGGCAGTAAGATGAGCTTAAATCAGGACAGGAGTGAATTGAGAAAAGACTCTCTGTAACGAAACAAAACCCTAACATTTTTCAACCAAGGAAAACCTACCTAACTAACCTTCACCTCAAGACCTCATAGCTTCCCCTTGGAAGCCCTAATTCACATCGCTAGAATCGTCGTATTTATCGAGGGAGACTCGCCAAAGAACGCTATCATAGAGCTCGCTGGTGTCTTAAATTTCGTTTGTCGCTAAACTTGACCATCAAACCTATAATAATTAAACATTTTTCAACTTGAACTGTATTAAAAAAATGAAGAAATTATGTGAAAAACGTAAGGAGAATGACGTAATGTTTCTGAGTCAGAAATTATAAAAAATTATAAAAGATTATTTATTGACAAGTCACAGAATTATCTATTTATTAGATAACTATAAGCATTGGAATAAATTTACACTAACACCAATTTCCCTTGACCTGTTGGCAAATGCGCTATTGGTTTCCTCTACGCTCACAGCATCATGACGTCAAAGATTCAGGCAATATTCGCTAGCAGAAAGAAACGGACAAATATTGAAATTCAGAACCTCTTACGGGCACGATCTTTCAACCTAGAAATAGGAACAAATTTATTCATCAAAATAGCTCCCTGCTGGGACTCTAAATAGCTCTCTGCTGAGACGAAAACATTCCGATACACAGCCTCATCGCGGCGCATTTCCCATAGGCCGATTCGCTTAGTTGTTTCTGTAGTTAATAACGAATCGCAGCAAAAAATGGCGTTGCCTACAAAACGGTGAAGCGTGAATCCCCAGCCGCGGCAGCAAAGAAAACGATTTAAAAACCGCACGACGGACCGTTCATTAGAAAACCCTTAGCGAAAGACGGCTCTTTGTTTTTATTTTGTTTTGACCAATGTTTCCTAAATACTTTACAAATCGTAATATCAAATAACATTTCTAAAATAAGAGATGGTATCAAAGACCAACTTTATAAACAGAGTGAAAAAATATGAAATTATATTTTCTCACTCTGCGTTTCACAAGTTGATGTTTGATACCATCTTTTCATAAAACAACATGATATAAGTTGAAAGAGTAGTGCCTACTGAAAATAGGACGCTGGTTAAATTGGTGAGGAACTCTAATTGGGATTTATTGGCAACGATTCAATCGCCGCAGAGTGACCAAACGCACAAATAAAAGCATTCAGCTATTTAAAGACAACCCCAAATGGAAATTTCTGAGCTATTCATCAGATAGAGCTACAACACGAGTTAAAATTCATTTTCTTATTCTAAGTTTCCAGGGGACGAGCGGAAGACAAACAATATAACTGAAATTGAATTATAATGCAATCATCTTAGAGAAAGCATTCACGAAGTAAGTATAATCTGGAGATCAGTTTCCGTAGATTTTTCCATGAACTTAACATAAAGCTCTTCTTTCTCTCGTGCCTTCACAGCGTTCGCGCCCAACACAACGAGCTTCAAACGACCGTCTCAGGCAGAAATTTCGCGCCCACACCCTAAGTGATTCGCTGAGCATCGACACTTTCCCTTAATTAAGAGTTTGTTAATTGATCAAATGCCGAGTGAACTGACATGTGGGAAATAAACACTATTTGAAACAATAGATGAGAGTGATAGGATTTCTTCCAAGATAGACTCTCGATTTGTGACATAAATTTTAGGTTAACAAAGGGAAACACAATTGCAGTGAAAGCTTAAACAAAAGAAACGTATTTCCCCCCAAACACTTTTCTTCTGGAACTTTATTATTTTGAAGGATAGTTACAGTACTGTTCCCCGTTTCATAAATCGCAAGACTGCAAGTTGTGTTGTGTTTGCCACACAGTGAGCACAACACACACTGCACCACAACACACACTGCACCACAACACACGCTGCACCACTACACAGCACCCCAGCGAAGCACTGCCAGCACGACCAACAAAAGCTCTTGTTTTCAAGACTCGAGCCGGATAGAATTTTCCAGGAGAAGTACGTTTTAGAGCCTCGAAAAATATTTTCGAGACATCACGTTTTATTTTTCCCGAACACTCCTACTCTAGTCGTGAGCCATGGACCATACTGTCTCAATTTACATCAAACATTGAGTACAAATTACTAGAGCAGCTCGCGGCACACCACTTCAGCCGATTGCGTTTTACAGCTCACCCTGGATGTACATATCCATGTTGCAGTAGTACAACTTAATTAGCTACAGACAAGACAATGCGGTCGTGACCACCCGAAGAAACACAGCTCCACTGCACAAAATCACTGCAACACTGTACACAAACACTGCCACAAGTCCTACAATCACTGTACCAGAGCACGCAGACGCTGCAGCACTGAACACAATCACTGCAGTCATGAACGCAATCGTTGTAACAGTGTGCAGGGGGCCCCATGAAAAATTACCCAATCTTACAAATGGTGAAGACAAAATAGGTCGACAAAATGCCTAAATTTATACATTGCATTAGTACACAGTTTCATGCTAGCACTTGTTACCTTTGCATCCTACGTTAGTTTGACTTGATACAAAGGGTGATCAAATATCGTGATCTATGTTGTGTCGTTATTTTAGCGGTAGTATTGGTCTTGAAAACTGCTAAAATAACCGACCAAAAATGGCACCAAGCAGCAGCTAAATGTGTTTCGTAAAACTGAATACAATGTATGGAAATGAAGTACAAATACTGTCACAATCTCTTGCAAACCAATTCTTGAACTTAAACATTTTGTTCTTCTCGAAAGAGCAGTGAAGTCGGTCAAGAAAAGAGTGGATCGATATCCTCCAGTCGATCCAGCGGAGCAAGGATCACTTCAGTGGGTTTCTGAACAAGTGGCCTCCGTTTTGTCCACAAATCAATTTGATTTACTCTGCTATCTGGTTCATCTCATACTTAATGTCTCTTCAACATTCCTCCTATGTGCGGCTGCTCTGGAAGTTGCCTTTCAGATTGATAAAGATTAAATATTAGTTTAAACCTCACTAACCACAACTAAGACGTTTCAAAGAGAGGATGGGGGAAAGCACCATTTAGTTTTGAGTTAAGGGAACGCAGAATCTATGCAACAAGGTGCATAGAAACAGAAAGTTTAGAAGGAAGTTTATGAAACAAGATAAAAGATTCAAGAAGAAAGTAGTAGACGCTAAAAAACAAGACAGCAGCGAACCGAAAAAAGATGGTCTGTAACAAAACAAAAACCTATTCTACTCTAAACACATTCCCTTACCACAGCAGAAATGTTCAAAAAGAGGAAGGATGAAGGTACCGTTTAGTGTGGAGTTAAAGAAACGAAGAACTTACACACGAGGCGTGTTCCCTTACAGGATCCCGTGAAAACATAAACGGTAAGTTGAGAAAGAAGGCAAGGAAACAAGGTAAAAGTTGAGGAAAAAAGTCAGAGGTGTTGAAAAACAGGACAGCAGTAACCCGAAAAAAACATTGTTCTTAACGAAGCGAAAAAATAATTCACTTCTACAAAAAGAAGGCCCATCTAACTTTCACCTCGGGTACTCACATTCTTCCTCGCGATTGCAAATTCCCATAAATACCATAGTTTTATTCCCCCGAGAGGAACAGTAGAGAACACTACTTCTAACAGCGGTTAAAACCAAAGGTTAAATTTAAATTCAGAACTTAAATAGCGCATCAGTAAACTGAACAGAAGCCCAAGGTGAACGCTAATCATAAGAGAGAGCCGCACAATACCGCTGATGGAACGCGTATTGAAGAGCACAACAGCGGCTGTAACTCGTAAGAATCACATCACGCTTGCATTGCACAGGTCCCCGCAAACGGCACTGCAGCTTACAGATTAGGAGTTAGTTTAAGTCGCCCTAACTACAATGAAAGGGTTCTGAAAAAGGAAGTAACCATTTAGTGTAGATTTTAAGGAACAAGGAATCTAGGCGTAAGTTGTGTTCTTGCACAAGTACGGCACGACAGCAGCTGAAATATCCCATACTCTTCACACGAGACGTTTGCTCTCCGGTTACTAGCGGCAGCTCTGATCACACAGTGTATGCCGCACAGTGAAGACAGCGCGTGCAGGAGCATTGGTGCAAGATGTGTACCTGCCTACACGCTCTGGTACACGCTCTGGCACACGCTCTGGTACACGCTCTGGTACACGCTCTGGTACACGCTCTGGTACACGCTCTGGTACACGCTCTGGAACACGCTCTGGAACACGCCCTGGTACACGCCCTGGTACACGCCCTGGTACACGCTCTGGTACACGCTCTGATACACGCTCTGGAACACGCTCTGGTACACGCTCCTATGTATCTGCCTGCACTCAGCATCGCTCAAGTGCTGCTTGTCATGCTCATTCTGCATAACATTCAATATGTTACTCCATTGTTTCGTAAAACCAACCCACACAATGAGATGCTCGAAACCGCACGAATTAGGTTAATTGCAATTTCACCAATTACAGAACTTCGTGCTTGGCAATCGTATAGTTAACGGAAACGTTAAAATCAGAAACGCATGGAATTTGTGAAATTCGTTTAGCACGAGCCCTGAACACACAGTAATACTTTGAAAATCATTTCGGTGCAGTTGTACGTTGTGCAGACGAGTCTCTTCACTCCTTAGTGCGAGTGTTGTCACCGTCTGCATTAACGCCTGTTTCGAGGTCAGGTCCAGGTTGACCAGGCAATGAATGCAAAAATTATACAACTTACAGCTTGCACTTTACATGTTTCTATTACTACACAGCGAAACTCTCCTGTTCGCACACTATACCCCGGGCTATGAAGATCTCTGCTGGCCAATCTATCCTTCAGCTATCAAGATCAAACCTGATAACCCATGTCCAGATGACATGTCAGTCACAAATCTTCCACAGCAGACAACTAAGATGGATCTTCAGAAGTCGTGTCAAATAGGGCTCACTCTACATGAGAGGACAGTACCCCAGTACAGAAACATTTCTACCTTCTACACGCATTGTAGCTAGCATCAAAATGTCTCTCAGGACTCCTATGTACTCGTAGACAATGCAGGTTCAAACACTTGGTACTGGTTCAACAAAAATTGTGGCATGATTGTGTAGCTTTAGCAATCCTTAGGGGGAAATAGAATTTCGGACATTGTTTTTGCATTGTAGGAAATGTCTCATTTTGGCAGCACGATTTCCTTAATTGGTATCCATTGGTATCCAACAGCGGGCAATGAAGAAAGCTTACGTACAAAATTCACACGTGGAAATCTGGGCCGTCAAGAAATAGGAATTCAGGAAGAAGTTCGATACATTCTGAGAGTAAAGGCACAAAAAAAACAAGCAGTATTTTCTTGATGGATTTAGGACAACTTTTAACAAATTACATTGCTGATTATTTTCAACAACGAACAGGTTGCATTAGTGACTCTTATTAACTGTTACACAGATATAACAATGTATATTGTAATTGTAATCATACGAGTATAATTGCACGCTAAATTGACAAGTCGAGACGGAATTACACTTCTTCAGCACTAGCTGGTAGTTATCTACTCTAAATAAATAAATCCAATTTAGAAGCTGCGATAAATTTCAGTACAAAAATCAATTTTACCGTTTTTGTAACGGTAAATTTTTACCGTTCAATGCGCTTTACGAAACTACCACAATAATCGAGCAGTCCAAACTTCGAAATCTGTACTTTAATATGAAGATACGTAACAAATTATTGAATAGCACGCGCACACTGCTAAAGCACAACACCTGCAATGATCAGTTAAACACATACGTAGCAGTAGTACAACAGTCACCAGCACCTCAATAACACAGCACCTCAATAAGCACATTCTAACAGAGGCCCGCGAGCAAGCTGCGCGTTATGCCCGCCTGATAACATGCGACTATAAACCATTCAACAGCACAGCATCAACAGAGTTATGAAATACGCTCTGAAACGATTACATGCGTGTGAAATGCACGAGCCCTCGTGCGTTATTCTGTCGTGGATGCTTTAAATTTGGACGGTAATTTGCATGGATGCTGTAAGTTTAGACGGGAATTAGCAAAGAGACTGTAAATTTAGTCTGTAATTTACACGCACAACTGCTACCCTCAAGGTGAAGGAGCCGAACATCTATGACATTTTAACGATGACATCAATGAGAATTATACACGCTATGCATCAAGTGAGTCGTAATTCATCGCACACTTGAGTGGGCCGCTATTTTACATTCTCAATTGGACAAAGGTAAACGAAAGAGAAAATTCATACCGTCAGAGTCCAGACAATTGATGGTGCGAAGTACAGGCAGCTTGTCTCTCTCTCTCATATTTAGAAAGTTATAATTATTATTGACATAACCTTAATTTTTATTTAACCATTTAGCAAGTTGTTATGAAAGATCATTTGTTGTAGCTTTCATTAATTCTGAATCCAACGTTCACTATAGAAGTAGGCGTGATTATTTTCCCACTGAAGATGAATAATGTATATATAATATCGTTACAAAAGATGCAAGTGCTAAAATCACAACGCAAAACACTTGAAAAGTATACGCGGGAGCTGAGATAAAAATTGCCTCCACTCTAGTGTTTTGTATCATTTTCAAACCTTGCAGATTTTAAAAGGCACACTAACCGGAAATCCCAATTCTTCACTCAAAAAAAATGAACCAATTGTTGCAACAGATAAGACTACAAATTAGTTTATTTGTTAATTTGGGGCACCTTAACCACAACTAAGGTGTTTCCCAGAAAGGAAGGAGGAAGACACAATTCTGTATAAAATGGAAGCAATGGGGAATCTACGAAGAAGGGAAAAGTTAAAGAAAAAAGTTGTAGGTTTTGAAAACTAGGACAACAGTGAACCGGAAAAAATACTTAATCTATTTCGACAAAACGAAGGCCTGCCTAACGTTCAGCTGGGGACCTCACATCTTCTTTATTCCCATAGACCATAGTTGTATCTCCTTGGCGAGTTGATATCCTACAAATGAAAAACTTCCAGCTTTGAATAATTAATGGCCATTGCAATGAAGGTTTGCTCATGGTTCACAGCCTGTCACACAAGCACTAAACACAAGAAAGATTTTAAAGCATAACTGCTATTTGCGGCACATCAGCGCATGTTTGTTAACAGGTTTTTTTTTCACAAAATAAACGCAAGTGTTCGCGCAGCACTCATGCTGCCGAGCACACACACAAACGCACACACACACACACACACACACCCAAGCACACGAGAAGAACAAGCGGCTCCACATGCACGCCACACACACACACACGTGAAGCAAGAGCACAACTCACGTCGGGGCTGCTAACCCTGGAAGATATTTTGAAGGTTTCCAGCTCCACGCCGATAAGAAAGTCACGCACTGTTATTGAAAAATAAAATATTCACTGCATGATAGTTCGCCAGCGGCGATGTCAAATTTACATGCCTCGAGCAAAGGGTTAATTCGTACTCGACACTTGCGGCGGCACGACTAAACGGTGGCGAGAGCAACTTTCTTCACACACTCACTCAGACACTGCTTGAATGACACTGAGGGCAGCAGAGCTCCCATGTGGCAGGCAGACCCCGGGGAAAAAATTCTTAGAACCGAGATGGAAAAGTTCAATACATCCGCACTCAGTGAATCCGAGTATATATGCGAAATTCGACTACTCTTTTTAATTGCATGCTTGCATAATAACACCAGAGGAATTCATTGCACATACAAAAGCTCAACTAGCTACCTGAGCTGAGTAGAAAATCCTGAAATGTGAGGGAAGGAGTCTCGTGCACCAGAAATTTCTGAGGGTATTGGCAACACCGAGAAGACAGACGTGACCCCAGAGGGAACCAATCTAGCACTCAAGGCACTGGTTTGACCTCAAAACAAGACGCTCCGAGTCAGGGCGCGAAAATTGGGCGATGAGAGCAGAAACTGAAGCCGGGCAAGGGAGTCTTGAGCAGTCCACAGCTGAGGTTACCGAAGGATGTAAATACATTTACACATAATGTATGATGTTTTTACATCACACATTATGTAGAACATCACACATTATGTAAAGCATCACACATTATGTAAAACATCACACATGATGTTCAAAGAGACAAGTGAAAAGCAAAGGGCGTTTAAAAGGGATTGCTCAGTCAAAGAACTAAGGTAACAAAGCATGAAGAACCTTGACATAAAGCGAAAAAGAAATTAAACGGTCTCTCAAATTAAAATCATCGAACAATGGGCTCAAAAATAGCTCAAACAATTCTGAATGTAATGATTCTGTTTGCCTTTGAAGCAAGAGACTAAACGAACGCGCTTTTCACGAGAAGGTGTCGGCAGTTCGAATCCCGGCAGTGCCGCCCTGTGTTTCTCCCAGTTAGGAAAAGGGGAGAACTCTGCCTCAATTCCCCACCCTACCCAAGTGTCGGAAGTGGGTACCGGCTTGCCCAGGGGTCTCCGCCATTGCATCCTGGTGTTAGTTATTAGGCATTTTAAAAACCACTGTAGAAGATGATATGTATCAGACTTGATTGATTGGAATAAAGCATCCTTTTTTTCTGACTCCCTTCACGACTCCTCCCACGCCCTCGCTACTCCCTGGAGCATGCAGACCAACCGCCACGTGAGGCCATGCTTCCGAATATTGTGAAGTTTCTGACTTTGAGGGAGCTTAAGAAGCGCATAACTCAGAACTCAAGTAATTGCAATGATTACTCATGACAAACTTAGGGAGTTTCACGGACTTGAAGCTGGTGCTTTACCACGTCTTGGAATTTTTCAGGGCATTCCTGGAAGTGCGTCTTTGTGCATTGTGTGGTTGTGAACCACAGGAAACATGTAGAAAACGTCAGAAGAACATTCCTTCATGGGCTATCTTCGCCAATTTTACGCAGTAAGATAGTAAACACAGTAAACACGCATTCTACGCTTGGCTATAATTGAGAAGCATAAAACAAATTAGACTAGAAGTTAATTTAAGCCTCGCTAACAGCTTCAAAAGCGTTCCGAATGAAGGCATTATTTCATATTGAGTTAAGGGAACGAGGAATCTATGCACAAGGTATATTTCTGCACAAAATGTAGTGCGCACAAGCAGAAAACTACAAAATTACCTCTCTTAGGACTAGTATTCGTGATATTATGGTGAATTCATAACCACAAACATGATCTGACCGTTTTTTGAGGCAGCCAGTCAATAACCTTGGAAGAAAATTTGCTAAAGTGAAGGTTTTGCAAATTTATCAATCCCATAATAAATTCCAATTGAAAGCGATTAGTTTATTAGTTGGAGACTCTAGCCACAACAAAGGGGATGTAATTAAGAGAAAAGAAAGAACCATTTACTACGGACTGTGAAAAACGGGGAATATTTGCACGATTTGTTTTTCCAGAGGATATCCTGCTTTTAAAAACAGCAAATTGAAAAAAAGCAGAAAGACAAAAAAGAGATAGCAAAAAAAGTACGAAAACTAAAAGAAACATAGTGTGCGAGGAAGATAAAAGACCCAAAGGCCTATCCATTGCTAAGGCAATCCAACACTATCCTCCTGTTTCCATAGCATAAAATATGCTATGGAAACATAGCATAGCATAACGCCAGTTTCCATAGCATAAGATAGGTAAATCTAACTAACTTGAACCTATTACTGATCTCATGCCCCTTGAGGGGACATTAAGGGTATATTACAATAGTCAGGACATAAATAGGAACCGATGGTTACCGATTTTGGTCAGCTTACCCTCGACTCGTGCATTCAGACGCCAATTTTCTCTGCATTACTGAAGTTTTTTTTATTATGTAGTTGAACAAAAATGCTGCTAGACGCTACTGTGCTTCGTTTTAAAAAAAACGTTTTCGTTCAAGGAAATAAGCATTCACAGAACGTTCAGCTGTTGTACACTACGCAGTCATAAACGTAGAAGCCAGTTTCTAAAAATGCGCGTTAGCAAAAAGAAGTTACGCGTATACATTAACGTTCTGAAATTTCTTGCATTCATGACAAATTAAACACGCGAAATTTTCCGAGTGCAGATGTTAGCTAGCATTTGAAAACCCGCTTAGTGTGGGCAGAGTAATCAGACGTTAACTGCTTTACTAGTAAATTTTTTAAAATTAAGGAGATATTTTTTTCAGCTAAATTAATTCATGGGTATGCTTTATTGAAAGCTCCAAAACTCATAAGAACTAACCACCAATAAATAATTATTGAAGTACATTATATGATTTGAACTCAATTGAAATTGAGATGAATTTGTATACAGAAAAGCTGAACTATTCAATGTGCTCATGAATAGTTAACTGTCCACCTACTTTTATTCACAGAAAAACAACCCTCATCCCCTGCGTACGGAACGAGTGGGGGTACGCTTATCAAGCGAGGGTACACTCAAGTGAGGGGGTACTGTTGAAAAAGTGAGGGTACACTTGTACAAGAACTTTACACGTGTTATTTAGCAGTGGCTGCGTTAAAGTTTATTCCTACTCGCTGAACAACAGAACCTCGTACGAAACAACGCACCTTCGTGCAACGCTAGCAAACTACGGCAATGAAAGCTACAATGCCACTTCATGCAGCAAGTCACCAGCGAGGGCAAGAAGAAACTCCCTCGTCCGCACGGGCACCTGCCCTCGCTTGTGCAGTTTCCCTTACAAAATCCGCGCGTGGAGAAAATTTCGCGACAGCTTCAGGCGGGACTAGCGCGTCCTGAGGTTCACGGCAGACCGTCACACTTGAGGGGGCAGCAACAGGGCTCAATAGTGGGACATTATAACGATTTTATGAGGTCTTCCATGCTAAACTGTATCAAATATTAGACACTGCTTATATTTCTTAGTAGAACAGTTGAACGAGCGCTAATCTTTGTAAAATTTCATCCATTTTTGTTTAAATAATGGAAATTTTTTAATAGCACTTGCATTTCCGCACAAAATCAAGCAAACCCGAACAATTTTAACTCAACATGCTATGTAACTTATATATTGTAACTCATATCCCTCTGTAACATGAGGAAAAGGGCAGATCTGTACATAAAGTTGTCTCAGTTTTATTTCGGGGCTGAAATTAAAAAGGTAAAGATTGGTTACTCTTATTGGCTTCTTCCCACTTTTATTCCTCATCCAAAACATTCAAATGAAAAGCACGTGTATGATCAAATATTGTAGGAAAATAGAAACAGATTACATATTAAGTTGACTTAATACCCCAGGCCACAACATAGATTTCCCATGAACAGAAGGAGAGAGAAACCAAAACGCGCTGGCTCTTCCTACCGGTAACTTGAAGAAAGTCGTGTTTATTTTATTTATTCTATATATTCAGACACCTAAAAGAAATGATAATTTTACCGTACATGTCCTCGATTAGCCTAGCTCTATAAGCCCTTCTAAAAGTAAGTATACACGCGCCAAATCAAACTGCCGGTAAACTCACACTCCTACGTTTTGCGATAGGTGTCAATCTGGTGCAGACGTCTATATCACGTAGCCCAAGAACATTCATGTTTTCTGCATTAAATTCGGTTTCGGTTGATCTCTTACCATCAGAAACCTTAACTCGTAACAAAGGTACAGGTCAAAAAGGAGCAGAACAGAAACTCTGCACTAGCATAATTAATTAGCTTCAGTGAACAACTGGCAACCAATGGAGAATCTAATCGATTTGAGGTAAATGTTCCGTTCCGTTTCTAATTTGTGACATTTCTTCAGCACTAGCAGATAGTTATCTACTCTAAAAAAAATCGAATTTAAAAGCTGCGATAAATTTCAGTACAAAAATCAAAACCTTCGGTAGCATTTTACGAAACTACACCAATAAATCGAGCAGTCCTTACTTCGAAGTCTATACTCTAACATAAAGATACGTAACAAATTATTAAATAGCACACAAATGAAGCACGACACCTGTAATGATCAATGCGAGTGCAGTTAGGCACATAAGTATCAGTAGTGCAAAAGCTTCATAAGCTTCAATTTAAATTTGTGGCAAAATTATAGACCCATATAAAAAAATTCAGCAGCATGATAAATGTTCGATCAGTTACTGTGAATGACTTACCGCGATGGATCACATCAGGGAAAATTGAATATCACAAGAACAGGCTCGAGATTTGAGCATAATTGACAACATTCGCGGGAATTCGATCACGTTGAAGACCGAATAATTCGGAAGTCAAGTGTGATAATCAACGAAGACGCAGAAAATCAGCGCAATCCATTGAGTTATGCCTAGACATTAACGTCATGACTCAATGGCACTTGAAAATACATTAACAGAAAGTCGCAATAGCGAAGCCCTCTAAAAATATCCTCTAGCCATGAAAAAAAACAGCCGCGGTGCAACCTTAAATTTTTCTAGCACGACCTTTGATTTAACAATGCATTGTAATTCAATTGTAAATCTCATTTAGATATTCCAGGGGTTCGTCTTCGGAGCGACACAAACTATAGTCAGCAAAGGTTTACAGGCTTCAAAATTAACATTAGCAACCTTCATTGAAAAATTATTACCTCCTACCTGTGCGAAATCCGAACAGTTTCAAACGAACTGCATCGATTAACATTCAAAAATCGATTTCACGGGGCTGAAGTTGAAGTTAGCATCTTATACCATTTAAAAGAGTTAAATTCTCCTATTTGAAAGTAAACGCATGAATCTTGTCAAAATAGTTTGTATGCAATTTGCAGGTGAAGTTTCATAAAAATAAGCAGTAACTTGAGCAACCCAATTGGCGGTGAAGACTCGCTTGTAAATATTCCCACAATGTAAGCCACTCACTAACTTCTAAAGTATTCAGAATATAAGAAAGCATTACTGATCTACTTGGCAGCAAAATCTTTTCCAGAGTTAAAAATATCGTAATCTTAATTCCTACTTGAAGCGAGCAAATGTTCTCTCCGAGAAAGCAGGCACCAAAATGAACAGATTCAATATTCAAAGCAAAAGACAAAAGCACTCACCTCGTCACACGCAAGGTTTCTGTTGCGGAGCGAAAAATTGCGGAACCTCTGGGTTTTGCCGCCGCCTCTGATCCGCTTAGAGTCGCTATTGCTACGAAACATGGACATTTTTGCACCGAAAGTTTTCTTGGTGGAGCCAGCGTTGGCACTCAAGCCACCTGTGGAGCTGTGCTTGGCGGTGGTGCATCGCTGCAGGCTCGAGTTCGACGGACATGAGACAGAGAGCACGTTAGTTTTGGAGGGACTTCGACGTTCCAGTAAGCATGGATTAGACGGACATTTTAGCTGCCGGAGGCTGGGTTTCGGCCGACCCAACAGATTCTTTGTTTTAGAGAGAGGAGCGATGCCTGGAACAGGACTTTGCTTGGCATCCAGTCCTGACGAAGAATCTCCGGCAGCTCTCGGACTCATCCTTCTGAGTGCTCGACCGTGAAGAAAAGGCTGATGCCTGCTTGTTGTACCCGCCGGAAACTCGCCGGTTTTTTGCTTAGAAGCTCCCGCCTCTTCACCCTCATCCTCCGTGAGTACTGAGTCTTGGGTGATATCAAGACAATGTTCCGAGTCCACAAGCCCATCATCTCCAGCTTTTTTCTCCGGACTGCACTCGAGCAAAGGAATGCCGCTGCAGTTAACGTCTACTGTGGACCATTTTCTGGTAGCTTCGATGCTCCTTCTCTTCGGCCGGGCCTCAACCTTCTCCAGCAGTCCAACCTGCTCAGGCGTCGCAGCTCCTGACTTGACACCCATGTCACCTCATTACTTCGACCTCTTCATTGCTTCACATTATACATAAATCAAGCGACAGAAAAGCTGGATGGCCTCTTCATTACTTTACATTATAAATTAGGCAACAGAAAAGCTGGATGGCATTTCCAGTTCTTGGTAAATTTGATGTTCGTTGCTTTTACTTTACATGTTCAACATGTAAAGCCGCTAAGAATTTGATGGAAGGGAGAAGCTAAAAATTCTAGCTGTTTTAGCATAAAGCAGCGATTTTCTCTCGTTAGCGTCCCTAAAAAAATAGCGCAGAATAAATCTTGTCACTGCCACTTCTTTTGTTCCTATTGTTTCACTCAATATATTTTCAATTGTGGCAACGGGGTATAGCAGAATTATCGACGTTGTTCAGTCACTTCTTCGGCGATCAAATTGTAAAAGAAAGCACCATTCGTTTTCACATAAAAAACTACTGGACAATAATCGATGTAGAGAAAGTTTCACTGAAATTTCCATTTCCAGGTTGCAGCATTTTCATTCTCTTACGTCACACTATTGATGTAATAAAGCTATAAATTGGGTATCACCAATACGGTCGAGCGTGACAAAAATTTAAAATCCATTTTACCACTACGCTGAAATTCTCCAGTTATTAGTCAGTACTGTACTTTAGAGATATGGTTTAAAAAAATAAAAATCTGTCTAAAATAAGCTACGAATTGTAACCTAGTGGTTACTGTTAATTCCTTTAAAATGAAGCAATAGCCGAAGCAAAGTGCTTCCGAATACTGGTTGCAGTTGTACTCGTTGTGAATAAATATTGACACAGTTTCACCTTTGTACACACACTCAAAGTCGGAATTTCTTCCAGAACGATTGATGTCAAATGTGTGTAGCGACGCACCAATTGCGGGTGAGAAAGTCCAAAGCAATTTGAATTTTCAATGACGAAGTATCAGAAATTATATTACAGCTTCCACCATTTGTTTGAAAAATATCTAAATATTTGAAATTCTTTGAGCCGACACAATTAGACCATTTGAATACTGCACGATAAAAGAAATATTTACAAGCAACGCTTTTGAATAATCACTTTATTCTGTCGAACGTTTTTCTGATTTTTCAGTGCGTTAAACCACAGGTAATTTGATAGTTTCAAAGAGCACCTTGCAAGAGAACTACACATCCACCAACACCAAAAGTGATTTCACGTGGAGTCCAACTTAGTTCCAGTCAGCACGTCGTCCACTTAGTGAATCTGAAACAAAAGAAAATTAAATTTAGATAAATCTTAAGAAAATCAGTTATACCAGAACGAACGCAATAGCCAGCAATAACGTGAAATCCACTTAGTGAATAAGAAACTAAAGAAAATGAAATGAAGATAAATCTAAAAAAAAACAGTACTACCAGAACGAACGTAATGGCCTGCAATAATTCAAAACATCTGTAATGAGCTCTCGAAGGTCCTCATATTTCTGGACATCCTCTAAAATACAGAAATTTATTCACTACGCGCCATACAAGAGCTCACGCATCGCTATTTTTCCTTGCGCACTTTCTTTGAGTCGCCAAAGTCCATGCCAGATTGCATATTTTTCAAAAATTTTCTCGATAACACTACGACGGGAAATTTTTTCAATAAATGGCCCAATCGTTACGCCATGGCTCTGCAGAACTGACAAAATCAATCAAAAAATGTCCTTCTACAATCAGAAAACATAACCTTTGATTTACATATCAATCACGAGGTAGGAAGAAAACAAGAATCTTCAAGAAATCTGCATGATCAGAGGTGAGTAACCGGAGGACTGTTGGGATAACAACCATGATATACTAAAGGCTGCTCTAAACAAGGCCACGTGTGAACAAAATTGTAACTATGTTGAGTTCAGTAAAGGCTGCTGGAAACAAGGCCACGTGTGAACAAAATTGTAACTATGTTGAGTTCAGTAAAGGCTGCTGGAAACAAGGCCACGTGTGAACAAAATTGTAACTATGTTGAGTTCAGGAGAGTTTCAACACACAGCACGTCCTCTCTCTCTCTCTCGCACACATCTGAAGATGAGATCGAAAACAAGATGATTGCGTCCAGAATTGAGCGCTTCAAAGATCTGTCGTGACAACGCAGTCGAGTCATCGAAATCTCAGGAGAATATTGTGTACAAAACCTGGAATTAGAGAATTCAATCAGCATAACTCGCAGCTTATTTTTAGGGCAAGTCGGAGTTACAGGATCTCGATTATTACAATTATAATTACAATTATAGTAATTATAATTGTAATAATTGTAACTATAATTTTAATTTATAATTGTAACTATAATTGTACTATAGTAATTATATAGTACAATTATAGTAAATATTTCTTTATGATAGGAATTGGGTAAGCAATTAATTTCGAGGCAGGCAATTTTTAACATTAATTGGATAGAAGAAAAATTCAAAGAAATGTTACTAAGGAACATTGACTGCGAAAAAACAGTTCTTAAAAACAAAAAATAGTATTTTAAAACGTAAAAAAGAATTTAAAATAAAAATGGCGCTTAAAACTACAAGTAGTTTTTAAAACGAAAAGCAGTATTTAAAACAAAAAATAGTACTTAAAACGAAAAATAGCATTTAAAAATGTAAATGGAATTTAAAACAAAAAACAGTATTTCAAACGAAAAATAGTATTCAATATGAAAAATAGAACTTGAAAATGCAAAATAGTATTTAAAAACGAGAAATAAACACCGAGGATGAACCGTCTAACTAAAGTTCAGCACAGCTAGGCGCGGCACAGAGAGGGCAGCAAGCGACGCCGCAAGATGGAGAAAATCGTGTCTAGGGAATTCACTTTCTTTTGTGGTCTCACGCACTGACAAAAATAAGCTGGAGTGCGCTTTCGAGTTGTGCAAAAGGAACAAGGCATGTTCACATGCATGCCACAGATCTTGTCTAATGAGGAGTTATCGGTAAAGTGCGGTATGCCATAGACTTTGTCTAGTGCTGAGTAATCGATAGAAAACAGACGCGCTTTGTATACATGGTAGTAAATACTGCCCGTTTTATCTATTTATTCGAGACCGCTTTTAATCGAGGAGAAATGTTTTATCATAGCTTGAATTGCGTTATCATTCCGAAAATTAATTCACTTGAAATCATAGTTCAATCGTTCTTTGAAGCGTCAATTGATGAATTTTCTCATCGCGGCCTTGCAGTGAATGGTATCATATACTGATCACTTTCTCATTGTCTTCCTGAATGACACGGATCAATTAAATTCCCCGGGTTATCACAACGTGTGAGGGAAACCATTTCTCGATCGCCCCCGCAGAGCAACAACTCCAACTGAAATACCTTGATGGAACTTCAACGTTATTGCTTAAGGTCTCCTCGATCGCTCGCCTACAGCATGATAAATGCCAGCTGAAGATCTCGACATCTGAGAACGCGAGTCTCGATGAGATGGCGCACTGAGCTCGCAAACTTTCCTTGTGTGACATCTCCTGCGCATCGCTTCTGAGGCAGCGAAATGAGAAACGCTTGAAAGGGCAATCGCTCAAAGCGATCACTCCGCGGCCAAACAGTTTCCACAGCATATCAAGGGAACTCAGCAATAGACGAGCTGCTGCATATCTAAATACTTCCTCAATGTTCAGCGGGCCTTCGTATCTTCATTTGTCGGACCTGAAACTGCCTGTTATCAAGCGCAATTTATCGGCGAATCACAGTGTACATCAAATTATATTAGGCGTCCATGAACAACTCAATTAGTAGGTGTCGCCAATTCAGTGTCCGGACCAAGCACAATGAATTACGAGCACGTTGGAAGCTCATAGAAAGCCTGATTTCCTCTAAAAGCTCGATGGCTGTAATGCTCAATTGATTTCCAGCATTTCTGTTTTTGTCTTTCAGCATTACTTTTGCCATGCTGGATGTTCTGCATTAAATTCTCGATAAAACGTTTGCAAACGCGGCAGCTGTAGACTGACATTGTTTGTGGCACATGTAGGTTGTACATATCTTCCCTCTTCGGTCTCCTTCAAATGACGCCACGTAGAAACAGACGAGAACTTTTGCCGCACTCTGAACGCTCCAAGAACTTTGCGCAAATTCTGCAACCCTAAAAGCACCACAAGACGGTTCAATAATGCTGCATATTAAGGAATAATTCGTTCATGTTGGAAAACCAAACGAAATGGCGTGAACACAATAGTCTGAGGACATTACGTTTTTAGACTTTTCGAACAATTCCGTCCTTATGCTTAGAAAAAACGCCACTCAGTGTGGTGTGTCGTCGTTTTTGGCTATTAGTATTGCTGAACCAGACTCAAGAACAGCCTTGTGTTGGTAATATTTAATCCGCCATGTGAACTTCATTAATCCCAAAGCAAAAGCATAGCTTTTGGCAGGAGCACATGGAAGTGCGTAGGAATAAATCTAACATAAAAAACTCATGGTAATCATGAATGAAATTATAACGATAATTTACATAATTAAGCATAATCAGTGAAAAATTTGCTGAAAATTCTTCAAGCTTTCAACAGTGAAATTTCAAATTTACACTTTGATCTGTCCTCAAAGTTGTAACACGTAGACAGAGAGAAAGAAATGTTAAGAAAAACAATTAGGTATAAACTTCTCCATATTTTTCGTAAAAAACATGCCCATACACAATAGAACAGCTTACACAACAATAAACTTGATAGAGAAGACTTGATCGTGATCTCACATTACTGGATAAATAATTTTTAATATTTGGAAACATTTTATGTTAATACGACACTACTAATAGGGTGATTACCAGTACAACTCAGTGCCACGGCCCTGTGCATGCTTTTCTTTTCCAGCAGCTAGTGGTAGTTCCAATACATGTAATAAAAACTATTTAGATATCGCAAACGTATTACTCATCTCAAAGAAGAAAGATACAAAAGTGTTTGCTCATCGCAAAATATTTGTAGCATTAAATCATAAGAATGGCGAACAACGAGCGGTACAAGTAAGCGCGCATGTCACCGCACGCCTTAAAGTATTTTCCTACCATTCCGCCAGCGTCGGTTTAAGCAAGACTTGCTCGACGCACTGCATCCAAAAGAGAAGTAAAAAAGAGAAAGCAATTACAAGCGAATAGTTTTGCCGGTAGCTCTGCGCTGTAAACAAATTATCTGCCCTGTACTCCGCTTCAAATTGAGCTGGCGAACGATCTTTTCCTGTTAAATTGAGATAACGAAGTCAGCTACGAGTTCAGTAGAGAATTATTTCCTCTGACGGATTGAACCAGGTCAACACAATTTAAATTTGTGCGTACAAGGACTTTTAGCTTATCGAAGGTTTGCAGGGTTGTTCGTGTAATTTACGAAAATGATACAAACTTATTCTAGATAATTTCCTTGATGTTTTGCTACCCGCCCCTATTGAATGAACTTAAAAAAATAATAAAATAATTACTTCAATAAGCTAGTTTTACCCTCCCTAACAGAGACGAAGGCGTTCCAAAGAAAGGAAAGATGAAGGCATCATTTAGTATGGAGTTGAAGGAACGGAGAATTTATGCACAAGGTGTGTTCCGACCCAAGATCCCCTGAGTAGAGAAACAGTAAGTTAAAAAAAAAGGCAATGAAGCAAGATCAAAGTGAAAGAAAATTAGAAAGTTATGATGGTAGCACCTAGATTACCGCTGGGAATGGCTCAAACTGACTGTAAATCCCTTCCATTTCATTTTCACACATTGGTAGTTTGAATAAAATTCCGCTCAAGTCGCCGATCACCTGACTGCGAACATGCGAAGACCGTCATTACCTCATCGATTGTACACTCGAGTGTTATTTCCGATCTGCCTGCTGAGTGTAGGACTCAGTGCGTAGATTGAAAAGATATATTATGTGAACCATGGCATATACGGGCTGACATATTCTCATTCGCCCTTGAAACTCGCGGGCAAAAAATGAGAGTATTATAATATAACGAGCAATATTTTAAACAAGAAAACTCCAACAATTGCAAGAAATTAGTTGCCTTCAAACAGTCTTCTCTGGTCTGTGCATATAACACAGTCAACTGCTGCTGCTGCTGCTGCTAAGCGAAACGTTCGATGGCAGAAAAATAACAGAAGGACATGTACAAGATCCTCTTCGGAGATGTAATTGGTCGGGGGCACGGTCCATATCTAATTGTACACACCCACAAGAAAAGCATCCGATCGGAAACTATTATCCAAGAACCTTACAAAGGCAAGAAATAAACCTGGGAACAATGCTGGAGAACTTGCTGGTCGCTTTTGAATTGTGTACCTGTAAATTGGAAAACAAAGCAACAATAAATAACTCGCATTCCAAAAAATTCCATTTTTTCACGATGAATTATTACAGCGCAAATTCTATACAAGGAGAAAATTCAGTTACGTAAGATTTTCAAACCCCCCAAAGAGCTTCATCTATCAGGTTCTACGCCTCGTGAAATATCGAAAACAACCCACCGTTTTCTTTGATCAGGGAAACTCATTTTCTTTGAAGGGAAGCTGTCACAAGTCTCGCTATCCGTACACACTGCGGCCACAAGGCAGTCACGCGTGCTCCTGAGCAATATCAAAGCGCATAAGAGCATGCAATAAGGGACACCATAAAAGATATACCCGCGCAAGCAACGATGAGAAACCAAAATTCCAATCTCGTTCGAACCTTAGAGAATTGAGGGGCCGAGTAATAAAATTTAGATCACCTTTGAACGTGTCGGTGTTGGTAAAATGAAATATTACATTACACGCTACGCTTTGCATCCTGGAGCGTAATCCCTTACGGAAGAACGAGTTTGACAAAAATATCTCATATCAGAAAGGAAGGAAAAGCATCGGTGGTAAAAGGATGATGTATTGGAGAACTTGACAGAACTTTGGAGCACTAGACTTTGAACAACGTGCTCGCATCAGGCTTTAAAAAAATGTTGTGCAGAAACCTAGTAACGTAAATATAAGGCATCCACTACTACAATACAGTTCTGAATTGTCACAAAATGATTCACAAGAGTAAAAATGTTCTCCTCCGAGTGAAGCCTTCAACTCCAACTTACAATAGAACACGGACATGCGTCAAATAAAATCCACTTGGCAATACGAGCAAATTTTACAAATCCGAACGCGTATCAACTGCAAAATTGAATACTCGGAGAATATTTGACTAGATGTTCAAAGAACGCCGGCGCTGCTTTTAAGATCGCGTCGTCCAATCAAACGGACGGGCAAAAATCCCAAGTCCGTGAAGTCGCGTAATTCAGCAGGATTGAAATTCGCTGCAACCTGCGCCAGACTGATAAATGTTTTCCTGGCCCAGGTGTTGGCGATGAAACTGGTCAATTAATTTGGCAACACTTGTGCAATTGAGAGGGAATCCAGGTACAGATGACTAACAAAAGCTCAAAAACTAGAATTGAATGAGACGCATAGAGCTCGCAGGCAACTGAGCGAACAGGCCCAGTACAGATACTGAATGTTTCTTCTCAGCGTCGCAAAAATTTTCTACTCACGGTGTTTTTACGAAAAATAATTGCACTTTGCTGGCCAGCATAGTGTGTATAGAGAGGTAATAGTAATACACGCATTTTACTTACCATCATGTACACTCACTTATGGCAACATCACAGAAAACAAACCAAAGTTAACAAAATAAAAAGTATTTTCCGATAGAATTTTTACAGAAATTCGTGGAAGTGTTGAACAATTTTCTAAGCATAAATGTCAGATCAACTCTTCTCCCATTCTGCGTGATAGTAAAAACGACAACAAAGTATGCGACCTACGCAGTCATGACGTTGGAATTTTATCAACGAATGAGTATCAAAGAGACGACAAATTTCGTAATGACTGCAACGAAACATGTACCCGTTGAAGTCGTCGTTTTGTCAATATTCGTGTTAAGGTAATCAAATGAAGTATGCTAAAGATGCCTCATGTTAAACAGAACCAGGCATTACATTACCACGATCAGTGTAGTTACGATCCGTTTCGTGGCTAGTTTGGAAAACACAGGAGTCACGAAATGCAATGAACGTTGGAACAAAAGGCTGCCAAATGCTGACTTCAAATTTCGTTTACTTGTCGCATAACGCATGAAAAATTACAGATACTCTAAACTTACTCATTTCTAACACAGGCCTCATATTTTCA
>JACJUY010003431.1:0-18273 GCA_014220935.1 Platorchestia sp. MABIK
TCACAATGGACGATTTGCTGGATACTGCAGTGGCGACCGCGTCTGTTGCGTCGGTGAGGGTTCCCTTATCCATACTTGTACGGGAGGTCACTTTCTTGGTATGACTGCATGAACACGGTTGATTCACGGTGACCAGGAATTAGTTCCTAATACTGTAGTGACGGCTTTCATTGCGGTGATCAGTGAGTTTTAAAGTTGTACAAGAATGCATGAAATGCTCTGGTATGCTTGGTTTCTCGTAACACTGTACTTTTTTCAGTAGACTGAGGGTAACGTCTTCTAAATGAAATACCTTTTGAAATTAGTTGTCCCGTTGATAGAAGCGTAGAATATTTTTATTTTTCCTACATTTCTTTGCAGCTGTTCAAACCCAACTTCTCATTTATTACTCCTTGTAATATTAAATAGCTTCATTCCATGCAGAAAAATTTTCACACATTTCCTGCGAAGTGACCCACCGGTGGTCACTTGGGTGATTTTCATAGTGCTGCTGACCCACCTGCAGTCACTAACTCATTTTTTATTAATACTTGATGAAAGCGAATGAAGACACGATCCAGTTAATGTTTGCTGTTTTCAAAGTTGATTCCCACAATTGACTTTAAATTTGAATAAAATATTTTACTTCAGTTAAACCCATCTCAGTTAACGTGTTAAAAACCTCTTCAGCGCAAGCGATAGTCTATACATTACTTAGGCACTATTTCTTAGAACTGTTGTACAGTCATGAAGCTAATCTCGTAAAAGGGCAATGAGTGTATGCTACCGACAAAGGCACACTGTATTAAGTCGTAGAATAAGCCATGCTCACGAACACCTGGCTGTGCCCACATGCAGAAGTAACTGTATTCTGTACTTATAGAACTATTCTACAGTTATAGGAACTATCCTACAGTTATAGGAATTATCCTGCAGTTATAGGAACTATCCTGCAGTTATAGGAACTATCCTGCAGTTATAGGAACTATCCTGCAGTTGTAGGAACTATCCTGCAGTTATAGGAACTATCCTGCAGTTATAGGAACTATCCTGCGGTTATAGGAACTATCCTGCAGTTATAGGAACTATCCTGCTGTTATAGGAACTATCCTGCAGTTATAGGAACTATCCTGCAGTTATAGGAACTATCCTGCTGTTATAGGAACTATCCTGCAGTTATAGGAACTTTCCTGGTTAAAGACAATAAGTGGACATTACCAGCAAACGTAAATGTATTCTGCAGTATTGGATCTGACCATGGGTACTACCGGCAAACGCAAATATATCTTCCAGCTTTAGGAGCTATCATGCTCAGGGAAAAGGAGTACTAACTGCTGGCAGAATCAAACAAATCTTCCATTCTCGAAATCTATCCTAATCAAAAACACTAAGTAGATATCTACAAGCAGAAACAAATATTATTCCAGTGCAAATTAATGGCCTAAGCAAATGGCATTCTCGTTTTGTGCAGTGGAGAAGACTTGCTGGGCCACCACCAGCGCACACTCCGTCACGTTCAAGAACCCGTCATTCCCCAAATCGGACGAGGACCCTGTGCTCTGCCCCCTCAACGTGCAGCTTGGCAAGGGCGTCTGCGCCGTCAGGTAATACACAAAATTGATGAAAGTCTTGGCTGAAAATTCTAACAAAGTTGACCTGTTAAAAAACTGTAAATAGTTGTGACACCTTGGAATTCTTGAAAAACATTTGAGTTTCACAGCAAATTTAACGAAAAAATGATGAAGTTCAAACGTTTATGTAGACAATGGTTGAAATGGATTAAACTTGAATAAAAATTTATCACTGGCAGTGATCGATTGTTTGGTATAACTTTATAAGCGGAGTGTAAAAATCTTCATCTTTACTTTGTTAACTTACTAGAATACAATCAAAACTTTGTGTTTCAGAGTTGTCAAATTTCAAATTTCGAGTCTGTGTCGTAATAAAACGTCTTCAGAGCGTTGCCACAAGTGATGCCACTCGCACAAACTTCACGTGGGAGTCGTATGAGATATCCGAAGTTTTACCCACGTACTATGCTGAAACTAAGATGTCTTTGTCGTAGGGTGGATTTGAACGTCCTGGAATTGGCACTGTATGAAGACGGAGTCTGTATCCGGGATACTCTCACTCTTCTCGGCTCGACAGACGGCATCGCCACGCCTGTGTGTGGCAACATGACCAAATATTCCAGTGAGTTCTAGAATATCGCAGCCATTCGATATATTGATTTTATGGTGGAACTACGTTATTGAAGTTTTAAGTTGCTATTATTAACAGTTATCCAAAGAGTTTTCTGTGTGAGTGATGTATCATTTTTCTCCAGTTAGTAACTGCAGTTAGATGTACGAATTAGATCTCGGCAATGATTGGTGCGGGTTTTGCCCCTAGTTTGTTTCTTAAATTGATTAAAAACTAAGGTGAAAATGTTTATAATGATGATAATTGTAGTGAAGGAAGTATTGAAACCGGTTCCAAATAGGTCACCATCAATTATAACCAAAATATGGAACAAGTTATTGTCAAAATTACTCGAGCAGTTAGACGGCGCTTGAAATATCTTCCCTGCGACGAACCATCTTTCAATTTCCTTCCGGTGAGTGGCTTCAGTTTCTCTTTGAGAGCACTGATATTCTTATAGTACATATTGTGTAACATAACTTTATCGTTTGAAAAGGGAGCTTTAGCGGATCATGAAATCACCTCCTTACGTGTACCAGTTCTTGAACATTTTAATGTCTACACCTCGGTTCGCGTAATAAAAATCAAGGGTGCAGAGATGAGGTTCAGGAGGAAAACCAAATGGGGAAAGTTCTTTCCAACAGATAATTGATTTCACACCTCGTCTTGAATGGTAGCTTCACAAGCGCAGAAATTAAACGGACTGTTTTTAATGGAGATTTCGTTTTGGTAGCGACATTCCCAGTGAAGGCGCTGGGCAGAGTGACGGTCTCCCTCGTGGCGCAGAGCACCCACAGGTTCTCCATCACCGTCACGCAACTCGACTGCGACAGCGTTCCTCACTTTATTTGTGAGTATTTTCCTTCTGCATTTGATGAGTATTTTGCTCCAGCATTTGATGAGTATTTTGCTCCAGCATTTAATGAGTATTTTGCTCCAGCATTTGATGAGTATTTTGCTCCAGCATTTAATGAGTATTTTGCTCCAGCATTTGATGAGTATTTTGCTCCTGCATTTGATGAGTATTTTGCTCCAGCATTTGATCAGTATTTTGCTCCTGCATTTGATGAGTATTTTGCTCCTGCATTTGATGAGTATTTTGCTCCTGCATTTGATGAGTATTTTGCTCCTGCATTTGATGAGTATTTTGCTCCTGCATTTGATGAGTATTTTGCTCCTGCATATAATGAGCATTTTGCTCCTGCATTTAATGAGTTCTTCTTTGAAACTTCAGAACCTCTATTTAAGCCAAAATATATCCCGACAATGCTAGATCTTTACGTGGACTGTGAGCATTATAAATTTTTTTTTGTGAGGAGTGTGTTCAATAAGTGTGGTTTTCCCTTCGTCTTAGGCTCAAATAGAATCATATTGGGATTCTACTTGTTCCTACCTTAATTACTTGTTAGTCCATCCGTTTCGAGCTCATCGCTTTCATCAATAAATACAAAAACCATTGCGGTATCTACGCTACAGCTTGATCATATGCTGGAATGTTTTGAAGGAGGTTATGTTTGAATTTTTTCACGGGTCCTGCTAGGATACGATAGGCTAAGTAATGATGCAATAGATTAAGATAGGCTATATAACGATAGTCTAAGATGGTTAGGCAAAGATATTAGAACATTAGGTTCAAATAGGTTAAGTTAAGTATCCTCTGTGTGCGTCCAATGCTTTTCATTTCAACCTGGAAACATCTTTCGCCATTTAGCTCGATGTACCGCTCTCCAACCTTCTATTTCAACTCCCTAGAAGCATGAATGTATCCTTTATGCATTTAAGATAGGTTAGGCTAGAATAGATGAGGCTGAGATGGGTTATGTTAGGGTAGGTTAGGATAGGTTATGTTGGGTTTGGGTAAGTTATGTCGGGTTAGGATGGGTTATTTTGAAATTATTTACGGGTCCACCTAGATTTCTAGTGATATTAACCGTGGTATTTCCACAGGTCCTACTAGTATTCATTATTATTCCAATTTTAGGAAATTTTGTTTACTCTTAAATATGATGCGTGCTCGTATTCTGAATGGTAGAGACATTCTTTTTTGCTTCATTCCTTTGTGATCTGATGCTAACTCCTAATTAAATAAAATAGGAGCTCTTCCAGTATTGCTGAAGTATTCAAATCAGGCCCCTTATTTCTAGAAAATTACAAGGAATATTTTCCATCCCGATCTTCAAAAAAATGTAACTTTTTCCACTACGAATAGTAAAAAAATATGTGGAGAACAAGCTACTATTTATTTTTGGAGCTAAAATCATTTATGGGCTAAATACTTTTGAACAGGGACCTGTAAAGCTATTTCATCTGCTCGTGCGCCCGGATGTTCTGAAGCACATTTTGATGTAAACCAGTTCTACGCTTATCGTCAGCCTGTGTTAAAAGCTTGACGAAATACCATCTTCAAGTAAACGCTCGAAAATTGTTACTGGCGTGCTAATTACGTATTACCATAGGACTTTTTTCCTGTAAGATTGAATCGCATCCTCGCGATGCGTACGCATTTTGCAGCGCCCACGTACGCTGGCGTACGAAACGAAGATGCTGAGAAGTACCACCCCCCTGAGGAGGCCGCTAAAGACAAGCCCACCGATATCAAAGTGCGAGATGAGGCAGAAACAACCACTGCATTCAACCCTGGCATCCGAGACGCGGGCGACGATGACAGCACGACAACTCAAGCTCCCGATGAAGACGATGATGATGAACAAGGCAAGGATTAGATCGGGATGGAGAATTTTTCAGTTAACAATTGCATAACAGGAAAACCCATTACTGCTTATTTTATTCTAATAATATGGTGCTCAAACGATTCCAAACCTTTAAAAATCAGCAACCCATGAATCTGTATAGCTGTTGGAAATAAAAGTTATGTCATTCGATAGACACTGGAGATATTGAATGCTAGTTTATATGCCTTGAAATACTGTGATTCCCGTGAATTAAAATAACTGTACACTTAAATACCTACAAGTTGTCATGAGAAATTGAATTCCAGAGGCTGGACGCTAACGCAAAAGAAAGACTTCAATTAACAATGATGTTTTTTAACGAAAATTGGTATGTCGTGATATTTTTCGTCGCAAATTGGCGTTTGTATCAGTAGCTCGTGTAACTCGTGTTTATTAACTTTCGGTCTTGAAAACACCTCTTGTATTTGTTATTAATTTCTAATTACTTTTTTTTTCAAATGTGAAAAATAAAAAACAAATGTGAAAACAACAAAATGTTTTCAAATTTAGATTAAAACAACTATATTTGGTGCAAAACAATATACTCAAGACAGAATGCGATGAATCTAAATTCAAAAGCTCTCAGTTTTTTCACTTCCCCCATTCCACTAGGGGGCATCGTCGGCATAGCCACGAAATTTTTTCCTCTTACTTCCTTAGGCAATTAGCACAAAATCTTATTTATCGTGCCCTCGTACAGAAGTAGAGAAGCCTGACGAAGACGCGACAACTGAAGACCCTGACGTGGCCACTGAAGCCACGGACGTCCCAGGCACGAGCACACGACGACCCTTCGAATCTGAGGGAATTCAAACAACCCTCAAAGTGGGCAAATATCCGTCTCGAAAGACTACACCTTCTCCGGCTGTGAGTTATCGCAATGTCCTTTCGAAAAGCGTTAGATAAATGAAATTCCGTTGAGCCAGAGTAAAAGAATGATGTTCCTTGTAGCATGTCCAGACCCTATCGTTTTTGTATGACGAACAAGTTAAGGATTTCATTCTCTGACTGTTGCGCTTTATTCAAATAATTCTTTAAAATCTACCAACAAAAAAAAAAACAAGCGTTCGCGAAAGTGATTTCTCCTTTTGTCATTCTCTTGAAAGAAATGTTGTTCAATATTTGTTCTACGTTCGAATTTCAAACATCTTACTATCTAAATATGTTTTTCTTTGACTTCCAGTGCATTTAAAAAATTACGTTTTGTGAACATCGATTATGAATCGGAACTCAAACACTCGCACTAATCTTAGAATTTAAAACTTATTCAAAAAATCGCACGTTTGCGATCTTTGGTGGTCACTTGGTTAGAGAAGCTTAATTTCTCCCTGACAGTACTGTAATCTAGGGTGTCTTCATTAGAAATGATCTGGGAGTGACATGCGATTAGTATAAAACACATGTCCAATGAAGTCGCAGAGGACTAACTCGATTAATTTTTCTGAATTAATAATGAAAATAAAATTCCCAAAAAAGCTACATTTAAAGTGCGTAGCAGGGTTAATCAAAGTACGGCGTGAATTGTTTCGACATGAATAATAATTTTAGTTCGTAGACGGGTTGTATGAGTTCAGAAAGGAAGAATCGAAGCCTGAGTCGAAGCTTTGAATCAAATTTTTTATTTTAAATACTGTTTACAGTCCGTTTGAAATTTCAAGATATTTTCAGTGGAGGAATTTTCGGTTAATTTTTTGTTGACATTTGCGATGACATTTATGGAGCTAGAAAGAAGTTCTTGATTGCCTATGAAGAAGAGTAAAGTTGAGTAACCAAAGTCGGACTATCAGAAGGATCGTAATCGCGATAGTTCAGTGCACACGCAATACTCCCAGGTTTTGATATGATCCTCTAACGAAGGCAATCAAATTATCCATGTCGATCACAAAAATAGCCAAAATCGCTTCCGTGAGCGATCACTACAATAGTGCACCTGAAGTTCGAAAGCGCAGTTTCTTTTGATTTATTTTCAGGTAATAATTAGCGAAGAAGATATCCAGAAAGACGAAGAAGACAGCGTGTACGAGGAGACTCTGGACGTCACTCCTGCAGTGTCTGCCTTCAAGGACGGTATGATCTTTCAATTTTTAATTGAATAACTGTAGAACTACACGAATTTCCTATTATTACTCTAGACCTTTTCAATTTTTAAAAATTACTCCAGAACTTCTTAAAATTACTCCAGAAATTCTCAAATTTCCTAAAATTACTCTAGAACTCCTATAACTGAATCCCGAGCGATGTTGCAGTTGCAGTACTTTATTCATACATGGCAAGAAACTACTGCAGAGTCAAAATGAAGTTTTCATTTGTAAACAATTCTATTTCTAAACTATGTATGTATACAGCTCATGTTCTCGCATTTTATACAATTCATATTTTTTATTTTTTTCAGAAATGATAGCTTATCCTTTTGCTATCAGATATTAAAGAAAGTAGTCCTCCCAATCTCTTACTCACCCTTGAGAACGTTAATAAAATGCCTTCATCTATTTTTCAGAAATTCCCGTTCATCAAATCATGTTTAATAGATTCGTTTTCGCTTGGAATTAGATGCCATCATTTTGGGCATTATAGATAATATTGTTTGGACAATGTTTTAAGCATATTGAGTAAGGTAAAAAATTGTGTAATCAATGGAGCTTACAAAGGTTATGATGGTTAAAATTATTTCAATCCAGCACATTTTCCCCCCAAAAAATGAAAATACAAATTTAGATTATGAAAATGTTCTAGTTTTCGAGGAAGTTGCTCGCGTTTGAGGATGACCACTCACAAAAAGACCCACCTAAATTATAAATAAAAGTGTAGGGGAACACGTCATTATCTTATTGAGTATCATTCTAGGTAGTATAAATATTCGATTATTTTTGTATCAGACACGGTGCAAGGCGTACATACATGCTTCTTAACGTGAATATTGAACCATGCAGGGAGCAAGCTGGCTAATTATTCGGTCTGTAGCTAAAGATTCTTTTCAAATATTTTAAGTGTGGGTTCATATTAACAATTTCTATTCTTAATTCTTAGAGTTGATGATTTTGGCGAGCAAAAGCTGAAGTGAAACATAAATATAGTCATTTTCCATTGGTATATATGAAAGAAAAGAGAGAAGAGGTATTTCTCTGTGTCTGTGATAACGTCATTGTATTACAGTATATTTAAAAAAACTTTCATTCTCAATAAACCTAGTGGATTGAGAATTATAGATTGAATTTATTCATACAAACTCGAAGTCACGGGCTCCGACTTGAAGTTCATTGGTAGTTTTCTGTTGAATACTTAATTATGTGATTTAATAATACCTAATTATGAACTCTTAAGCCATTGGTGGTAAATACCTTTGCTGTAATGCCGTTGAAGTGTATTTTTTTACATATATCGGGAGTCGCACATCACGTATTCGAATTTAAAGCTCGATATTCTATACGAATCATGATTTTTGTTCAAATTAACGCGGAAAATAACGCAGAAAATTTACAGCATGATAAATTTCCAAAAACATCATCGCTGCAATAACTGTAGCAACATGTCATTTAAATCTTAACACATGCCGGTATCGCAGCTTTCCAGCTCAAGGTGCAAGACAAGTGTTGGCTCTACGAAGAAGAACCGGAGACTCCAGCTTTCCGAGTCGTTGGTGGCTTCGGGACTAACGTCAACGAATATCCTTGGCAGGTTTGTTGTAATTTCAGATGGATGGTTTCATGTTAACTAATTTCCGGGTACAAATCGGTGAAAAAAATATTGAGAAAGATGAATACGTTTCGTAGAAAATTTTAGACGGCACTGATGCTGAGTTTGCCTTCGAAAATATGTTGAACTATTTTCTTCCATCTTGGTATACCTATTTCATAAAGAGGATTTTCACAATTCATTTTCAGGATCTTTAAATTGTCGTTATTAGACAGGGAAAGTCAAATTATGTGCGATTAAAAGTCTTTCTCAAAACGATTTAGCAAGTCTGAAATCATTCTGCTCAACATTCAAAAATATTGTGTTTAAATATGAAAGATGTGTTATCAAAAGTTCAATATTAGAAACTTATATACGGAAATACAAGATCCTCGTGTGTCTGTTGACCCACACAAGAATCATTGGAAGTATTAACTCGAGTTTGGAAATAAATTATCTTACACAATATTTTCCCAGTAAATGTTTAATTGGAATTTGTATTAAAGAAATATCGTCGGATCAATTTTATAACTTAAAATATGAACATCGAAATGTTTTAACCCTGAAATCGCTTGAAAATATCATTCCACATTTAACTGTTCATGAATTCTTTACCTCCAGAATAAAATAGAGAAAAAAATGCACTCGAAACATTTTGCCAGCGAGCGGAATGAGTCATGCAATTATATAGTCCAGTCTTCATCTTTCGCTGTGAAATTCATGAAGTAGGTAGCTAAGTTATCAATTTTCATCGGTTTTGATTACGAGTTTGACATTTGAAATAAATTGTCAAGTCCATTGTTGAGTATTTATCGAACTGGCGTTTTCTCTTTTCGCGTGATTCCTTCATAAGCAGCCTGCTTAATTCTGCACAAAAAAAACAGGAAAAATTCTTTTGTGGATCAGTTGCGGAGATCGTGTAAAATAGTTTCAAAACAAGAGCTGATTTTGTTGAAAGAACTTTAACATCACTTGCGTCGAAAATGATTTTTCAAAGTATTATTCTAGATCGTCAGACATAGATTTCGAATCGCCCAAGACTTTCTCCTCACCTGAGGCCGTGATTGTTTAATTATTTCTTCATAGGCGCCCATCATAACGGATAATTTTAATTGCTGATTCTTGCCATTATCATATAGATGATTATCTTTTGGAAGTACGTTGGCATTGCAGTGATGATTGAGTATGCGCGTTTCAATGTGCGTTAGATAATGTTTATCAACATCGAAATCGAAAATAATTCTTTACCTCCTCACATCGTCAAGGCACCTGATCATTCAGTTTGTTTGGACTCACTCGATCGTGGGATTCAAAATTCAAAATATTTTGATATTCTACGAATAATTTATGAAGAAAAGTATCTTATGCTCAAGTTTGTAACTTTCTCTAAAATCTTATTTCACTAACCCTCTCTGTTTTCTTGAATTAGAACAATGCGTTGTTTTTGTACTTTTGCGTATCAAACGATGAGTTTGTAGTTTTAAAGCTGTACATATTTTCAGGTTGCTTTGGTGTACCGCAAGAAGTTCTTCTGCGGAGGTTCTCTCATCAGCGACAGATTTGTGCTGACGGCCGCTCACTGCGTCTTCGGGTGAGTTGTCTTGGGACTAAATTTTATCAGTGGGATTAAGTTCAAAAAGTTCACTGACAAGTGGAACGTGAAGACTATGAGAATTAACAAACCGTCCTCCCCAGTGGAAAATTTTATTTTCAATCCTATTCCATCCCTTATTTCCATTCGTAATCTTTAAGAGAGTACTTTCGTGCTGTATCGACATATTTTCGCATTCTTTTCCATTTGTAAAATAGTACCATCAATTTTGCACAGTCGAGTAACTCAAGGATAGTGACAGAATTGTTTTCAAAATTGTCCTTCACACGAAGAAGTCAAAAATAATTGAATTAAATTTCTACCAAAGCAGTATGTCGAGATCTCTCTCGAACAGCGTTTTTACAATACGAAATTCGTGATCACAGGTCTTTCAAGCTGGGAGTAGATGAGCTACGAGTAAGTCTGGGTGACCACGATTTGAAGACGAAGAACGATACCAAGAATGTCGTGAGAAGAGTCAAAAGAGTCATCTGGCACCTGCACTACTCGCCTCACATCAACATCAACGATATCGCTCTCTTCGAGCTGTCAGAGCCGGTTCCCTTCAATTACAGCGTGAGCGCCGTCAAACTGCCCTTTGATACAGGTTCGTTTTCAAGTTAAAATGAAGTATTTCACATTATTAAATGAAACAGTTTCCTGGAATTATGAGCAGCAGCGAACTGTTACCTTGTTCCGTCAATTGATCGTTATAACTTGATGTTTTAACAAAAGGTTTCATCCATTTCAATGTTTATTGACAGTAGAGCCACGTTATTGAGTCAACAAGGAGTCTCGCTTGAGACGCATTTTGATCGTATCATTTTCCATGCAGACGAGTTTCATGCGGTGAACGTCACTGTGACAGGTTGGGGTCGCGACAGCGTAATTACTAATGCAACCCATTTCGCGTGCACTATTTTCCTTGCAGATGAGTTTCATGAGCTGTCAAGTTTCAGGCTGGGGTCGCGACAACGTAAGAACTGTCGCGACACCTTTCGCTTGCATTATTTTCCTTGCAGATGACGAGTTTCATGAGCGGTTAAGGGACATGGTGGGGTCGCTACAGCGTAATAACTAATGCCACCTATTTCGATCGCATTATTTTTCTTGCAGATGACGAGTTCCACGCAGTGAATTCGACGGTGACAGGCTGGGGTCGCTACAGCATTAGAACGAAGAAGACCTCACCGTACCTCAAAGAGTACACCGGTCCCATTTATGAGGCTGAGAAATGTGCCGCCGCGTGGAAGAAGTTCCCCAAAATTACCGCGTACGCTGACAAGCATATTTGCATGGACATCAAAATGGGGACGCCATGTCACGTGAGTCTTGTAACGAGTTGTAATTTTATTTTCAATTACACTCATGAAATTCAATTTGATTTTGAGCGTTCTGATACTGTCGGCCCGTTCTTTCCATCATGATGTAATTAAAATTTATTCAGAGAAGAAAAAGTGATGAGAAGTGAGCAACGAATGGTTTTTTATAACTAATATTTGTCGTGAGCGGCAAAGAAATGCACCATAATTTAGCCTTTGTTCAGGTGCTTGAGAAGCTGTGCGTGACATATTCATTATAGGAATAATACTCATAGCTCACTTTATATTTTTTCTCAATGCATAAAGTTGGAATGGGATTTTTTACAATTTCTAAAATTTTCTAATATTTCATTGATGCTTTCAAACTAATAGTCGTTAAATTTCTTCTGCATCAAAGCAAGCTATGAAACAGGTAGTTATAAAATCTTTTGGATTTCAAAGGTGGTTTTGAAAGTGCGAGTTTTTAAATCTCCAAAACTTCACATGGGGTTATGAAATAATTATTCATTGAATAACTGGTGGCTATGAAACGGATAGTTGCTAAAATCTTCTATGTATCATATTCGGTTGTGAAACCGAAAGTAAATTTATCTCTTGTACATCATAAGGTGCCATGAAACATAGATTAGATGAAGCGAAGAACAAATTTATCTCTTTTATTTCATAAGGAGCCATGAATCGGAGATTCAATCAGATCATAAATTAATTTGCTATAAATCAAGAGTTGTGCCCTCTCGAGTACCACATTAACATGGAGATCATCTTATTCATTTACCAATTTTCATTTTTTTAATCATTATGGAACATATTTCCTCACAGGGAGACTCAGGCGGCCCTCTGGTGGCGTGCATACGCAACTCGTGCACCCAGATCGGGGTGGTGAGCTTCGGGTTCCCGCTCTGCACAAACGTGGGTCTGCCTGCCGTCTTCACCCGCCTCACCTACTACCGGCCCTGGCTCGACCGGAACCTTGCCTCTCTCAACGCAAGGCCCGTATAATTAGACTGCTAGCGCTTCACAACTTGTAGCTAGGCCTGTATGCTTGACGTTTTCTGCGAAAAGACCCATCGGGAGTCACTGAGGGTGTTTTCATAATGATGCTGACCGACCTGCAGTTGCTAACTCAATTTTTATAAATACTTAATGAAAATGAAGGCGTGATCCACCTAATGTTTGCTGTTTTCAAAATTGCTTAGTACAATTGGCTTTAGATTTGAATTGATTATTGAACCTCAGTTAAAACCATTGCAGGAAACGTGTTAAAACTGTTGAAACTCGTGTCTTAGGTCGATTCCTGATAATCATTAACAATGCGCAGGAGCTTGCGTTATTATGCTCCAGTAAGGTTTGCACCATACAAGGGGAATTTCATTCCTGAAATTAGCTCTGTACTGCTATTAAATGCACAAAATGTTTAGGTTTGTTTTCCTGATATTGGATATCGTTAAAATTTTGTCGTTGCAGCGAGAGGAAAAAAAGCTCATTTACTCGTACTCAGCTAAATGATTTAGTGAAAATTAAAAGGACAGCGCATTAAACGCTGAGCTCAGCTGAGTGATTTGTACTCTAAATTTTTCGATTTCTCTTAAGGCATTATGTTGAATATTAATAACGTGTAGAATGTACCCACACAATAATTGTTATTTCGAACTTGGCTTGTTATTGCTTTGTGGTATGCTATGAAGGAATTGTCGTTGAACAAAATTTGCAATCACCTTTGTCACAAAATTTGCAATCACCTTTGTCGTAAAATATTCGTAACTTGCGAGTTCATTTTTCATAACAGTACTGTGTTCAGCGATGATTATTTCGTGTAAATTGAATGTTGATTCTTTCAAATGTTAATACTCAAGTTGAAGCATTGATGCACGCAATGAGTTATTACATCCGGAATACGGTTAAAATTACACAAGTTAATTGATTTGGATGCAAAATTGAATGTTGGTTAAGAATATAAAAACTAATCTGATCTCCAGGTCATTTCTTAGCGTGGCTCTTAATATTAAAACAATGAAGTAATACAATCGAGGAACTTCTCTCATAATAGAGAACGTAACCTACGCGCAACTTGATACAAGGAGTATTCATGATATCATGACCTGGGAGACAGCATTCCTCATGTTGAAGTGATCCGTTAGGACTTTCGAGTTGAGGGCTTGTGCGTTTACTTCGTTGATGGTAAACTCGTGATGCTTGCTACCGCTCGCCCCGCATCTAAGTATACTCGAAACGCTATGTTCTTGTTTTAGATTTTGATTCCCCAATGTCCTACCACCAAGTATAGCGGAATTCTACTACTATAATTGTATGTAAGACTCCCTTATCCACAAAAACGGCGATCTCGCTAACGGACCGTTTAGCATGGACTTCAGGAGACGAGGAAATTATGAGAATGCGCGATACAACACACACACAATCAAAACGGTAATAATATAAGCACGATACATCACACAAAATACGATACAACACACAAAAAAAACTGAATACATGCACGATACAACACTTGCGCAATCAAAACATCAGTCAGACGAGTATGATAAACACTCGCGCAGTCAAAACATCAGTCAGACGAGGATGATACAATACCCAAGTATTGTATCATACAAAACCAAAACATGTCCAAACCAAAACATGTCCAAACCAAAACATGTCCAAACCAAAACATGTCCAAACCAAAACATGCCCCACGAGTACGATATACTCTCGCCACCTCGCTCAGTGTCCTGTAATCATAACCTACATGCCAAAGAGAAACACCTGAGTAACGAATCCTCATACCGGTGTTTACGCAGTATTTTGAGATTGCGCAATTACAAAGAAGTATTCACGTAATCATTACAAAAGAGTTTCAGCCTTACACCTATCAAACGGTGTACGTATTCTTTAAAGAAATGGAGAGCACGCAACTTGTGAACGTAAGCATTCAGTTCGCTCTATGAAATGGATGAAAAGGAAAAAGCCATGTAACAGTTTTCCTGTTTACTATTCCATAAGAATAAATAATGCGACAGAATAAGTTATTACACACAACGTTATTGCGAAATTTAGACACTTCCTTACAGCTAATAGCTACGAAGCAATGATAGATTGCGAAACTTACAAAATGAGACATTGTGTCCATTGAAATAAAATAAATGTTCACCATTATCATAGAAAAGTAGTACGAAATTATCTTGAAGAACTTCCATGGGTTTTCAAAGAATAGATTTAAATTTTTTCTCATATTTCCATAGAAGCTACTCAAGAAGGATCGGTCTCTCCAAACTTTTAAGTAAACGTGAGAATTAATTCACTTTGTAAAGCAATAGAGAATCAAGCACGTGCAAATGTTAACAAGAGAGAATAGTCACTTATCGAGAACATCCTTAAGGTAGAAAGAACATAGAACTCAAGAGGCAAAATGCCCCAACATTAGCCCGAGACAAAACAGTTGCACCAAATGTCAACGAGAGAATGCAATAATTTATTTTTGACAATTCCGCAGAGACATTCAGAAGTAATATACAGGGATTGATATCAAGTCCCAATTTAACTGGCATGTCGACAAACGTGCGAAACAGGAATACGTATGACTCGCATAAAAACGGGAAAACTGTTAAGCGGAACCATAGTCACTAAAGCTCTGGGTTGAATGTAAATACATCGGTACAAATGTTTCATCTTTGCAGGCTCCGATAGCGGAAATGGCACGTATCTCGTCAAGCAAGAAAACCTAAAAGTGACCCTAGACAAAGATACCAAAACGCCACCGTCACTCACGGGATTTTAGAAAAAGAAAAAAAACGTACATTCCTTGATGGAAGTACAGTAGGTAGGTACAACAAGACATTAAGGCAAGAATATTGACGCCTAAGCTACAGAGTTCATAGCTCATTTTTGATCTGTCCAGTCAAACAATAAATAAACACCAATAAATAATCAAATGCCATTAAACAAATGCACGACCTTCAGAATCGGTCAACTCGAAACCAGACAATTGAGCCACCAAAACTATAACATTAAAATGCGTGTCATAAATGGTTTCTAAGTAATCAAGGAAGGTCAAAACTGTACGTCAAGTTTCAAAGATGTTCCGGAGAACATCATAAATGCCATTTTCATTTCCTCCATAGAAGCAACGCCTCTCAGAAATTAAAGAAAAGATTGAATATCATCAGGTTTTGACGCAATTACAGAAATACAGAAAGAACACACTTTTCAACACTCTCCTACAAAGGAAGAAATGTGGTGAAAGTTGTGTTTTTTAAATCTCCAGGTCGCAGTTAAGCAACATTATCAATAAACACTACAGGACGACTATTTTTACAAGCAACAAAACTCTATCTCCTCCAGAGAAACAATTGTAAGATTTTGATGAGACGTTAACCTCTTTTTTCATTAACTCAAACGTATCATACATTTTAAATAAATGTGTCAGAGCAACACCAGAATCATGACAACATCGATCATTTGATTTTTTTACTTACCACGTTTATCGAATGAGTTGCATAAAACTGCATTACGTGCGCATTTTATGCCTCATTATTAATGAACTCCCACAAAAATATTTGGGTGAGTGCAACTGAGTTAGAATAAAAAGGGGTTAACTTGTAAAGGAAATCCAAACTTTAGTTCACGTCAATAAAAAAAAACAAGCCGCCTTTCCATTGGGTTAACGCAACACAGTCGACCCAAACGGAATTACAGAGCCGGCTCATTTGATGCAATTTTCGTTAACCTTAATCTAAAATATTTTAATTATTTAGAATATAGCAGACAAAGAATTTAAATGAACACGTGTTCCACAATTTCTTTCATTTGTAGTATATTCATGAAGCTTACAATTGAGACACTGAAATTATTTCCTCGCAGAAACCGAAGTATTAGAGAGATGCTTTTCAAAGCAAGAAATAAAGTAAACTAATTCGGGTGAAGTTACTGCTTTACGATTATTGCACTAAAAATATGTATCAAAAAAGGTAATGCCTCCTCAAGAGTATAATTGTTCACAGATGCCCTACGCTCACCAAAGAAGACGAACAACATCTGCCAATAAGTTCGTGCTGAATTAATACAGCTTCGATAAATGACAAAAATAATTCAATGGGAAAAAACACACATCCTGAGGACCTGAAACCTTAGAATAAAAATTGAAACATCGAGTCTTCTGTTAACAAATGCCATCAATCCAAGACTATATCGAGAATGAAAATAAATTTACGGGTTATTCAGGTAATTATATAAATAAATAACGATGTTAGTTAGTGAGTTTCGTTAATAATAAATGCCCTTTAAGCTATACTTCAGTATTTTTGCAGGCGGCGACTTACGAAGCCTCCTTTTACGAAAGAATTGTACTCATGCACAAGATTATCCAGCAGCAGAAAATTCACAAATGATAAACTCGAAATCATTTCTTGATGTGTTCATTTCACATGAAACGTTATAGAACTTTAAATGCCCGAAATTTTGATTGAAAAGACCTCTATCCACTTGCGTTATGCTAGCAAGAATTAAAAGAGTAACAGATAGATCCTGTGTTTCAGGTGAGGAAATCGACAATACCACCATTGAAATTGCTCAAGTTAATGAGCTAATCTAATCGAACCACTTCAACTGACAACCTCTTTTACTGGGCCTGTCATAACTTTCCTTTGAAAATTGGTATAGTCTACGTGGAATGCCTATGAATAATCAAAAGAACCGTTACTTTGATTCATCAAAGTTTCATCCACAAGACACTGAAAGTATATGCGAAAAATACCTCTCACGGTAATGGTAACAGTGGTTGTGTTAAGGGACCTATTCCTTTTAAAACGATAATCTACTGTACTCAGAACTCATCTTGCGATGAATTGTCTCCCTTTTTCTCCTCACACTCACGGTTGAATGTTATAATTATTTTTGATATCCAATTGAAAGCCAGGTCGTGTAAACGTTAGTCTTCCACCGAATTTCCTCCACTAACTTCGGCAACACATTCACGGTTGCATGTTATACTTATTCTTGGTATCCAGTTCAGATTGAGAGCCAGGTCGCGTAAACATCAGGATCAGCGGTTGAGGTATGCGGTGCTGGAAGAAACGGAGTTAGAGCCGCTGTGTCTGCTCCTGGGGTAGTTGGTGTGCATCACGGGGGGGTAGTGAGGGATGATCTCCTTCGTAGCCCTCTTTCTGTGCCACTGGTAACTCCATACCAGCAGGATAACGAGCTGCAAAGACACGATTTAGAACTTGCGTTATTTTTCATTAAACAAACAAACATCGGCATCTAAAGATGCTTTATTTTCAATTCAAGCCTGACGCATATCACCTTGTGCATTGGTTTTTCAAATGCCTTATAACTAACGCCAGGACGCCATGACGCTTTCCCCCGGTCAAGACCGGTACCCATTTCAGACACCTGGGTAGAGTGAGGTATTATGCTCTGAATTTTTCCCCTATACCCAAAGGAGAAAATCGCCACCCCTAGACGGGATTTCATTGTTATAGGTGAGTACGGGGATTTATACGGGGATTACACTGATACGGGTATTTAGATCACCACACGTGGATTTCATCAGTGGCGCTTCAGAAGTGCATATAATCTATTGCATGTTTTTTTAAAGGAAAATGTAAACTATAAAATTGAACTTAAAACGAGAAGAACGTTTTGTCGTTGATGTGATGAGAAATTTACCAAGATCTCTTTCACAGAAACACTTGCTCGATTACCATAACAAAATTACTGATTTGTCATGTGAAAATGGATTTTTCGTTCATTGAATAATTTTTCTTTTGTTCCCGAACATTTCGTTAAATCAAAACAAATTAAAACC
>JACJUY010003431.1:22643-41253 GCA_014220935.1 Platorchestia sp. MABIK
ACAGTAACACCACACAGTAACACCACACAGTAACACAAGCACAAAAGAGTAACATCTACACCACACAGTAACACCAGACAGTAACACAAGCACACGAAGTAACAGACCGCCATCAGCGCGTCGCGGCAGCTGGGCCACAAGGATGACGGCTTTTTACTCAGCCGCCAGGGAAAGAACACCAAATAATTTCCCCACGCACGGCCGTGGACGGCGGCTCCTCCAGAGCCCAGTTCGCTGCTCTGCACTCGTGCATTAACATAAAAATGAACCCGTGATCACCGTGATGAAAAATTTTGTCATTAAATTCTCCTTAAATAGAACACGCGGCCAACTTCAGGTGTGTTCCATATACTCTGAGGAATTTTAATGCATGGAATAGAAAGCATGATCTTCTCGCGTTTGAAATTGCTTGCCCATATTTGATTGAGTAAAGCGACATTTCTCGGTGCGCATAATAAACATGAGCTTCATTAGCGCGGCCGGCACGCCTCCAGTTAGTTCATGGGCCAAAAGATTTCGGAAAATGTCCCCGTGGTAGAATATAATGCATGAGAAGCATTCATAATCATGCTCGCACTTAGGCCTTTCAAGTCATGGATAGCTCGAGCCCTTCCAAATTATTCTGAAGACATTGAGTTTTTTACAAGCACTTTAGAGGAACCCATCAATATGCACATGTTTTTAACTCTATAGAAATTTTTCAGATGTACTTCTCTGAAATTTGAACAGAGGGACTTGCTTCTTTTTGGTCTTAAATCGCTATTAGTTCCAGAAGAATAGCGTTACCTATGTCTGGAGGTGACGCTGCACTCTAAGGTTTCATGTCTTCGTGGCAGCCGCAACAAGAAGCCAAGTTTTAGTGTCTTCCCAAACTGGACTCGAGCTGTAAGGTCTTCTAAAAAATTGCACCAAGTCTAGGCCTATTCAATAAAAGACTTCAAGTCAAGGTGTTTTCCATGATACTCGTAAGACTTGAAGTCTAGGTGTCTCCCCCAATAACACTTCAAGTCCATGCGTTTTCCACAATTCGACTTCAAGTCTTAATGTCTTCTAAGTCTTAGTTTCTTCGCTCCCGACGATGCTCAAGTGCGTCTCTCATGCAAGCATAAGGGAGAGGCAGTTGATGATCGATTAACAGGAACATTTTTTGTTTCGTTTCCTTCATGACCGTGTTGCTATCTACAATTTATTAGATTAAAATCCATTTACGGAAATCTTCACTCCAAGTTCGTCCTCATTGCGGACTATAATTTATTATTTAACGATGTAGAACTTTAAACCTTCTGCCCATTATACCGTAGAGATGATTTTCTGGGTAAGACTCAGGCTATTTATTTAGTTGATACTTCTACACGGTATTCAGTTCCTTCCCTGTTAGATGGTAAGAAAAAACATGAAAGTAGGATTGTAGAGGCGAGAAAAATCGCGTAGATCACAAAAGCAACCTCACCACCATCAACGTAAAAATGCGAAATTAAGCATAATGCCCCGAAAATATGAATAAAAGGTTTAAGCTGCATTTACAGGGATAAATTCTAAGTATTTGCTTCTGAAGAAGGAGTAAAATGAGAGAATATAACTGTTATAGGGTCTCTTGAGTTGAATAGTAAAATTATTTACACCTGGCTTAACCTAGGAAGCCTTTTATGGCTGATTGGTCTGTTCTACTGTTGAAGATTTTTTGTGTCATTCTATTTCGCGTTGGAAAAATTTTAAAATAGATGTCAGCATGAATATACCGTTAACACAGTACTTCGCTTGTCACAGAGCGCTTTTGTACAAACTATACAGTATACAGTCTAGAACAACACTAGGAGAATGTTCTACCAACACTCAGCAATGCACCTTGAAAGTACTTTCAAAGGCAAGGATCGTGTACTCGTCTTCTCTTGTTATACACACACAGAATCTCTCATTCATTTATGTTTCTGCGATGCTTCAATGAACTGTTCTCGACACAGCTCTCTAGTGAAAAGAAAATTACGCGTCACAATTTGGTGCTTACGTATTGTAGTTTGAACTGAGCAATCTGGAAGTTCAGAACCCACACTCACGGAGTATCTGAAGTACGAGCAAGATAAAAAATGGACAGGCGTTCAAATGACGTGATGTGCGTGTTGTAGAACACGCAGAGCCATTTGCCTCTTAGTGGTCATTGGCCACTCGGGAGCTTGTAAGAAGAGCAGAACTCGTAGCATTCGACCCAGGGGTTTACCACCAGTACTGATCGCTAAGAGTTCAGGTCTGAGTGTTGTACACTGTGTATAAGGTTGAACTTGAGGCCCAAGCGGCACCCTTCATCAGCGAGGGTATCACAAGTTGGGAGCTTCACAGCCGTTCATGAGCCCAGCGCGTGAGACAATGAACCAAAGATCGTGTAGGAAGTCGATCTCAATTGAAGAATGGATTTGCCAGGCTCCATAGGAAGAGCACGGCTAACGGACTCAGCTCGCTGCTGCGCTTTTCAGTCGTTAATATGCAAGGGCTTCGAACACTGATCATTTGCTTGGGAACTACTGCGAGACTCACAAGGCCCTTGTACTGCGCGGCAGGCTACATAGTCAAGGCGCTTCTCGCTAATGATTTAAGGGCTCCGCTGTGGTCGTCCATACTGCGGGAAGAGATCATGGCATGTACTGGTCCTGCTGTTAAGATTTCGATTTCGTATACAATGAAAAATGCGTAATCTGGATACATATCTGCAGTGCTAGACAGGAACGTTGCAAGATATCAGGGATGCAGTACATGAAAAATAGAATGTGCAACCAGCATTCACGGAAATGACGTACATCTCTGAACATTTTGTAAACCTGCAACTTTTTGTATGATAAACTCAGCGTACTGAATTTGTTTGTGTTCATGTTACAAAACACCACGATTTTTTTGAGAAATTATGCATAGTTCTGCCGAAAATATCGAGTTTTCAGTACATGGATGACCTATAAACTAGGTTTGTGAACGATTTAATTCTGATGCACTAGGATTTTACAGCTAGAGAGGCATGGTTGCTGCATTCAGATATGACTACTGCAGCAGGATTTTGCTGCTGACATCGAACATTATACCTTAAACGAAAATGTAAAGTCATGTATGAAGATCCAACTGTGTTAAAGGATAATCTAACACTGTTACAGAATGAAGTAACACTGAAACAAAAGGAGATAACACTGTAACTGAATGTCAAAAATTGTAACAAGAGAACAACACACTGTATAGCTGGAGAACCTGACACTAACAGGAGGATAAAACTCTTGAACAGATGAAGATGTCTATCGACAGAAGCACCTAACTCCAACAGGGGGAACTAATCGTGCAACAGGATAATAAGCTCTGTAACCTAAGAACACAGCACTGTAACAGGAGAACATAACTCTTTAACTGAACGGCATAACACTATAACAGGCAGAGCTGAACATGGGATAACACAACACTATAACAGGCAGACCTAAACATGGGAGAACACTATAACAGGCAGACCTAAACATGTGAGAACATAAACATGGGATAACAAAACACTGTAACAAAGGGAAAAAACTTTTCAACAGTGGAACATCACACTGTAAGAGGACGTCATGCACTTTAACACGAGGAAATGACAAATTAATAAAAGGACCAAACCACTACTACAAGGGAATGCAAGTTTTTAAAACGATCACATGAAACTTACAAAAAACCAAAACATTTTAACACGAAGAAATGATAAAGCAACAAAAGTACAAATCACTGTAACAAAGGAACGTCACTTTGCAACAAATCTCAAACGAAGAAACATCAAATGAAGTCCACCAACTAAATGGAGTGTCGTCGTTGAATGCATTAGTGATGATCGATCGCCTATTTTTGACAGAACAAGATCTCTTGATTTTTATAGGAGTAAAAACCAGTAACTAATTTTTTAAATCTCCCGCCAAGGCCTCTTTTTTGGCTTTCAAGTTTAGAAGTTTATGCATTCCATACAAACTTCTTGAGGTGAGAGAAATTATTGCTACTTAAGGATTAAAGTACAGAAGAAAATTAGCAAAATATGGGCCATCGTGCTGTACTGCAGGAGAAATAAAATATACTCTCATAATTTAGCACAGTGATAAGACAATACTCGTAAAAGAATTTCAGCAATCATATGTTTTACTGAACAAATAAAAATGCCTAATTAAAGGTACTATCATGTTTTCATGGTATTAAGAGACGTCTTTGGAAGCGTTCGAACATAAGGGCAAAATTTTTTGTGGGTTTCTTCGGGTAGCTCGTTACGTAGCTCTGCAGCGACGTTGCTTGAATATTGAGGCAGATACTACCAGTAAAATTACGCTACCTATAGAGCAATATTTAAAAAAAGAAAACAGGAAATTTCTCGGTCTCTAGGTATGAGGAGGGAACTAAAAAGCCGGTATTAGATATTTTTTCCACTAAACGGCACGGGGCTCTTAATGCATACACGAAAGTTTCGCATTTTCACAGATCATCATCCATAAAAATTAAGTGAAGTATGAAAAAAGCACTCAAAGGACATCGTTGTTGGAACATGAAACTGGTAGCACGAAAAATGCAACTTGAACGTGATAACAGTGAAAGGAAAAACACTCCAAAGGGGTGTAAAAATTGGCTTGCTATCTGTCCAACATATCTGTGAGATATGTTGGACCTGTTAACCAGTTGTCTCCTGAAGTTAATTCCTGAAAAATATTTTGCGAGTAATGCCACTATCTTTTTTTTATGCCTTTCGATCAAAGGCCATTATATGGAAGCGACAGCGAGCATAAGGCCTTCACAGAAGTTTCATTTTGAGTAGAAAAAAGGAGATTTTTTGGGCTAAAAAACTTCTGGAATTGTGGTTCAATATTAGTAGCGGAAAATAAATTAGCTCGAAAAAACGATTTTTTAGAAGGTGAACTCGTGTACAAATTTACATGAACTTCACACATTAAAGGCACTGTAAGTAATGCTTCAAGTTTCAACGGAATTAAATTAGAAAACAGGCTCTGACAGTTATAAAACTCGTACCCAAACCAGTAGCAGAACAGAAACGCTCCATATGGCCTTCATTATTCTTTTCTTAACACTAGCAATACAATTAAGTTTATGTTTAGCCTTATTCAACATGGTTTTGTAAACGGAACTTAGGTCGTCTCTTATACCGGTTAAACATTGATTATGGCAAGGCCTTCAAAGAGGTTGAGAATATTTAAATATGTGTTCTTTTGATTTCAATACCTAGCTTATGAATGCTTCATTTTATTGTGGACATATTCTTTAAGTTTCATTAATTAATAAAAATGTACCTTTTGAATATTTTGTCCTCAAATGCATTTTTCTCTCTAAATTATTCTACATTCCATGCTTTGGTTTTGGGAAATAACGGTGTGTGTTTCTTCAATACTTGCCTGAAATCCATTGTGATTTCGCTTTTCATGGTGAATGAAACATTAAAATGAAATTGATCGTGTTGACGGGGCCGTGTCCTCTCATGGTTTGTATATTCTGTTCACTCTTTGCTTTGTACCAAAATAAAATCAATATACTTTTTCCTGTGCAAAAAAGAGCCATCAGAGCGGTAAAGAATCTAGAACACAATGTTCGCACAAATGATTCATTCAAAAGTTTACAAAACTTAAACTTACGGATCTTTACATACTCTCTATTTGTAATTTCATTTATAAAACATTGACCAATGATGGCGACAATAACCTCAAACAATTATTAACTGCACAAACTGGTCATCACGACCATTTAACCCGTAATAGAAGTAAATTCATGCTTCTTTATTATTTCGAGGCTCGGTCACAACACAGTATCATCTTCGTTGGAACTAAAACTTGGAACTAAATCCCTGCGGAGATCCCTGAAAGTAATTCTTACAAAGTATTTAAAATAAATCTTGAATCTCATTTCCTTTCAGAATACTAGTCGTGTAAGAAAACCAAGTCAAATCTTGTCCCCTACATGACTGGTCCTGATAATGTAATTTGCCATGGTTAATATCGTTGAACTTCAGTCTGCTCTTAAATCGTTTATAGAATATACTGTCAACATCCAGTCCATTTATAATATTTTATAAAATGAATCATCGAATATCGAGTTAACTATTTCATTGATCAGTCTAATGCGTAATTAGGTTGAGTGAATTAGGTTAAACGTTATTGTACATCCTAGAATAACGTTTATAATAGGATGCCCAAGAAGTCGCTGAACTTATTCGGACCCACAAGTAGCTATACTCAAATTTGTCCATTGTACTAGACTTAAGACACTATCTACATCTGTATCACTTGTGGTAAATAAATTGTTTAAATTGTTTAGTTTCAAATAAATTGTTCTGTCAGCTCCGCAGCTGTCACGCAAAATTCTGGTCCTAAATTTCGTACTGCGTTTCGTGCTGGTGCAGATGTTCCTTTTGGTACACAATCTAAGTTACATGCCCATTACGTTTAGAAACTCATCGTTTCGAAATTTTAAATGCGAATACTTTATATTTGAAGCTAATTAAATATTTTTAATAGCTTTCACGCTAATTGATTGCTGAGCAAGTGTGTTTGCTCACAAATTTTCTTGCGTATTAAAGTCGCCAGTTAATGAGCTCAGTCAAGATCAAAAAGGCCATTAAAAAATATATACACACATACTTTTATAAGCATGCCTTGTGGACAAATTTCTTTCTGCTGACGAAAGAAAAACAGAAAAAGAAAAACAGTTTATTTCCAATAAAGTACAAACATGAAATGTTGATACATTAAAGTACAAACAAACACGATCTAGAAAAGTTCGTAGGGGGGGAAATCGGGCAGCGCCCTGCCGAATGTAGTCGTTGACTTAATCTGTGTTGTGTAGAAGTGGCCAATGGGGATTTGGTGTGTAAAAGTACGAGATTAAATATTTTCATTGAAAATTTAAAAGTACAAAACAAAGTAAGTTATTCTTCAAGCGATTTGCTTCTGTGTCCGAAATTTATTTTGGGTTTGACTTGCTTATGCTGTATTTTATTTTTAAGGAATAGTTCAGATTGCTCTAGAGAATTCTTAGCTGCTTACCTCAATAGAGTCCAGACTGTGTGAAGTTCGTTTGTCAACGCTAAAACTCTCTTCAATAAAATTCATTTTATCGGCCATTCGCGCTTTGGCAGAAGAAACGAAGCTCAAGGTTTTTGTGCCCACAGTAACTATGGTTGCGAGAAAAGACGGTGAAGATTTCCAACCAGAAAATGCTGTTTCATGTGTAGAACACAGAGGTGGGAATTTAATGCTTGGAATTGCTTCACAACTTCTACCACTGGGGACTTTTTGTTACGAAACAAGATCAGTGCATCGAAATTCTCTATGAGAATATGGAATAATCTGCTAGTTGAGAACTGCTCTCTTCGGGTGTAGAGAACCGCTCGAATTATACTAAACTCGAGAGACTGAGCGGGAGTCCACAATGGTTACACGACGATGTGGGAGCGTTGCTGTATTTGGCTTGATGTGTTCATAATTTGGTTTGAAAAATGAATTTGTTTGCAATATTCTTCTTGCATCAAGGTACTTTGTAGTTTTAAATATATATTCATACTGATTCCTGTCCTTCCTCTCTTGAATACGGGTTAAAAGGCCCACCTCAGCAAGGCTCGAACGAAAACACTACCTCCGCCTTTACTGCCATTTTATAGTGGTTAGGATTTCATTTCTTTAAACCTTGTAGTGCTTCACGGCTGACAAACTTTATATTATCAGAACCGAAGTACATTTTGATTCGACACCGCCAATCATTTCCCTACGTTCCACAGTCGTCCAGTGAAAATTTTTTTGTCTGAGTACACGAATGCGCCGTTTTTTGTGCTTTGGAGCTTCTTCGTGGGTGTCATTTCAAACAGCTTTGCCTCACAAAGGTATCTTCTAGCCGTGTGCATTACCGGATTTCAACCTTGTGGACTACAGATTTCCCATTTTCTAACAACTACTATGAAAGCCGCATACATGGTTCAATTGACCAAACTGTCAGCGATTCATGCCTTACAATATTTGCTCGTCCTGATACTTCCTCTATCTGCTTTTCAACGCGATGGAAGCTTTGAAATTGTAAAAATTGACGGCTCCAACTGGCTCCATAGATGATGCCAAAGTGTTCTAGTTTATATCGTTCTGGCAGTGTCTTTCATCAACGGAAAAATAACCTATATTTTATTGAAATATTTTATTGGGAACTTCTGAAGAACGTATTCAGAAAAGCGGAAGAAGCTAGACTATATAAAAATAAAATCGTAAAAACGAGTGCAAAAAAATCGTTAAGGACGAATCCCAGAGATGGGCAATTGTGACGGAGTCGACAGTAATCGATTTTTCAATTTTCGCTGCCTAAACATAGTTTCTTAGATCTGAATAAACACTTTTTTCTATACACTTTTTGGGGAAAATAATTATTTAACGAGTTATAGCGGTATGTTAATTTTCGTCTCTGATGAAGAATGCGCTGCAATAAACAGCTACTAATCGATTTTCTAATTTTTGTTGCTCGAAACACGCTAATAACATCGAAATAAACTACTTTTCTTCTATACACTTTTTGCGGCAAATGAGTATTTTACGAGTTAGAGCAGTAGGTTTAGTTGTTGCGCGATTGAGCTGTTAAAGTACGTGTGGGTACTTTGTAATTTATTTGCCAACCCCGCAGAGCCTGAACCCACTTCTAGGACCTTTTAGTTAATAACGCAGTGAAGGTTATCACCCAAAAAAACGAATTATAGGGTATGTTAATTTTCGTTTTAGATGGCGGGACTGCACTCGATCATTCGAGCGCGTCGGAAGGGAGAGTCCATTGTAGTCTTCCCGTCCGACGCGCTCGATAAATTACTTTCTGATTCAAACACTTTTTCTGATTCAAACACTTTCTGATTCAAACACTTTAGCTGTGGGAAGTAATTTTCCGCTATAACTCGTTAAATATTCATTTCCCACAAAAAGTGCACAGAAGAAAAGTTGTTTACGTAGATCTAATGAACTATGTTCAGGCACTGAAAAGTGGAAAATCGATTATTGTCCTTTTCTTTACATTTACCCCGAGATTTACAAACGAATAATTTCGAAAATATTTCTTTAAATTAGGTCCAGCACTACGTAAAATTCAAAGTTGACGTTTGTACACGTCATACCACAATTTGAGATCAACGATCTGAAGGAGTTTGTTAACACTAGTTACGTTTACTAAAATCAAAAGAGGATCAGCTTCAGTTCCCTTCTGAGTACATAGAACAGGTTAGACTCATGTTGTCTCTGAAATTTGAATTCTGTGAGGAAAATGAACGCATCAATTTCTCATCATTCGAACTTCGAAAACAGATTTTTTGCAAGAAAAATTCATAATTAGTTGAACACATTTTTCAATCATCAAGCTCCCGATGTTTTTATCGAAGTACTAAAAATTTTACAATATCGTTTCTGAGTTCTTGATACTTGTTTTCGTTTACGCACTTGACGGTAAGACACAGTTCTGGAAGGAGAAAAAGCTGCATAAATGCCAAATTTGGTCACGGTAATCCAAAATTATACGAATTTACAACATAAATTATCCATAAAAGTATGGGATCTCGACATAAAAACGGGTTCAATACTGTGCAGCTTTATTGAAAAATTTTTCAATGCTGAGACTCAGAGTTTGATGATCACGTTTTTCTCGATCATTTGCAGTTCTCCAGTAGCTGTTGATTTAATGATGTGCAGTTCAATACAGTTCCAGTGGCTGTTTATTTAACAAGGTCCCGCGGATCACAGTTCCATTGGCTGCTTATTTACCAAAGTTACACAATTTAAACAATATAAACAATTTGAATAATTACAAAAATTTATTTACCCCAAGTGATACAACAATAGATTGTATCTTAAGTCCAGTACAAAGGACATATATGAGTATCACTACTTGTGGGCCCGAATAAGTTCTGCGACTTCTAGGGCATCCCATCATCAAAGCTATTTTAAGGTGTACAGTTATGTTTAACCTGGTTTACTAAACCTAAAGACATACAAAACCAATCATGATTCGATGCTTAATTTTGTACAAAAAAATAATTAATATGGGCTATATGGGAACAGTATATTCAAGAAAACTATTAGGAGCATAAGATCTGTATTATCAATTATGGCAGATTACCTTGTCAAGATAAGTGGTGTAAGAAAAGAAAAGAAAAGAAAAAAAGGGAAAAAAATTCGACTTGATTACCTTGTGTGATTAATATTTCGCTAGGAAGAGGGATTCAAGATTTGGTGTGAAAGCTTTGTAGGATTTTTTTAAACGGATCTCAGCAGCGATTGCATCCCAATTCTTAGTTCCAATGAAGAGGATACTGAACCGAAATTTTGAATAATAAGGAAGTATGAAGTTACTTCTGTTTCATGTTAAATGATCATGATGGCCAATTTGAGCAGTTAATAATTTTTGAGTTCTCTGTCGCCATCATCAGTTAGTGCTTTATACATGAAATTACATATGGAGCACTTTTGGAGATCAAAAAGGTTAAGTATTTTTAAGCTTTTGAATGAATCATTTGTGTGAGCATTAAATTCTAATTTCATTTTCGCTCGAAGGTTTTTTTTGCAGCCCAAAGAGCAAATTGATTTGATTTTTAACAGTTCCGTGCCAAGCTTCTATCCCGCATTGTAGATATGGGGAAATGATCGTTCGATAAAGTATTTTTAAAGCTTCTTCAGGCAATACATTTTTTACTTTATGAAGTATTACAACGTGTTTTGATAATTTAGCACTGATATGTTCAATACGCTCTTTGAATGTCAGATGTTTATCTAATACAATGGCCAGAAATTTACTATAGCTGGTTTCTTCAATTTCACCATCACATTTTTTAATGTGTGGAAGAGACGCATTCCTCTTGTACCAGAGTATATTGTGTATTTTGTCTTATCGATATTGAGGCATATATTATTAGCTTTAAGCCACATAGAAACATTTTGCAGCTCATTATCTACATTCTCTGCTTTTGAAATTTGATTTTCATTTGGAAGAGCCGCAGAAAGCGTGCTGTCGTCGGCAAATAGTATGAATTTGAAGAATGAAGTAGATTTAACTATATCGTTGATAAAGATCAAAAAGAGAAGAGGCCCAAGGACCGACCCTTGCGGTACTCCGTAGTTGATTGTCAGTAGTTCCGATTGTGCATCGTCAATGCCAACATATTGCTTTCAATTTGTTAAGTATGATTTGAACCAATCATGTGGTACTCATCTGATGCCATAATAGTGTAGTTTCGATCGTAAAATGTTATTGTCCACGCAATTACATGCTTTTCGGAAGTCAAGAAACACGAAGAAAACAAGCTTTCCGTCATCTATATTTGAGTAAAGGCATTGTAAATGATTTAATACAGTCTGTGTCGTCGATTTTTTAGAATGAAAACCTTATTGTTTGTTTTGAAGAAAAGATTTTTGTTCAAATAAGAATACACTTTTTATACACTATTTTCTCGAATATTTTGCTAATAATTGGTAGTACAGAGATAGGTCTATAAATGTTCAGCGGATCACAGTTCCAGTAGCTGTTTATTTAACAAGGTCCCGCGGATCACGGTTCCAGTTTCTGTTATTATCAATATGCAACACTCCGCAGACCTCAGTTCAGGCAGCACGCAAAACTGCTGTAACAAGATATAGCTTTGCATGTCAAGCAGGCCAGAACACGGTAAATTTACACCATGGAAGAAGAGGCTGAAGCGTTTTAAGGATGATTTTAATAAATAATGGGATTTAAACTTGAGAGAAAAATAACGTTGAAAATTGGTCAGATATAAACTATAATCTTTTCGAGATCAGTTTAGTCCAATGTACGCTGTGGTGGACTATGAATAGCATAACATTTGGCTTATTTTAAATTTCAAAAGAATAAGATTTTTATGAAAGGGTTGATGCATCAATTGTATGTAGTACCTTTACCAGTATTCAGAGAAATGCTTCATTTCTTTATTTCTTCGGACTAATAATCTCACGAGTTCCTCATTTAATGATCTGCTCAACCGGCTGAATGATCAATTCATCCCATTATAATGATCGCATCAACCCTTTTGGTAATCAATTCTTCCCGTTGAGTGAGTTTAGTTCACAACAATAACTAAATCCCCCCTTTCAATAGTCAACTCATCTTACCGAATGAACAATTCAGCCAAAAAAAACACTAAATTCTTCCCGTGAAATAATAGAGTCAACCCATAAAATCTTTCAGCCCATGGAAGTAATTACCAATTCGGTCCATAAAACAACCCAATCAGTCTTGTAAATGAGCAAATTATCCCATACAAAACACAGCGAGGTCCAGCATAAGAGGAATATCCCTCATTAAAATAATGAGTTCACTCGTGAAGAGTTTATGCAACTTAGTGTAAATTTTAAAATTAACATCGAATTTCTTTAAAATTTTACCTTTATTCACTAGTTCAATGCTAAAACTCCAGTGGAAATGATTAGCAATTGAAAAATTAATGAACGAAAGTAAAAGCTAATCAAAATATTCAACTCGAAACTTCCCGTCAGTTAAAACTCTCTTTTTTTTTTTCTTTCACAAACTTTTGCATCCCTCGTAAAACTCTTCGATATTCTTGTTGTGAGTGGGTCATGGTTACGGAATAAGTTAATCGGTTTGAAGTTTCCCTCAACTTCTATTAGTCTCATAAAACTATTGCCTATTTTTTAATGAGGTTTTGAATTCCTGAGAGGATGAATTACATTTAATGAGTGTCTCCGACAGCAGCATTTAAACGCGACTTATTCAATGATCGCATGCCTTCAGAATTTCAGGGATTTCAATCGCCATCAATACTCGAAGTCGACTGATTTTTTCCTGAGTTCGCCATTTCCTACTTTCTTATCCCATGGATACCAGGTTTTCATTACCATTACTCTCGTACCTACACACGCAATAACTGCAGGGTTTCTATTTCCATGGTTATTATTCTCGTTCCGATGCACGTATTAATTACAGGGTTTCAGATTTTCGTTACTATCAGACTCGCATCAATACACGCATTAACCTCAAACCACAGGATAATAGATTAGACACTCCCATACTTACAAATGTTTTTCGTGGAATTTCCGATTTCCATTTCGGGCTGCACGTGATATACAGAGTTCTAAATTTCTATTACTATCAATTAAGGAAAAATTTCAAGTCTTGTAATTCGAATTACGAGAAGTTCCTTACTTTAATGTTAGTCGAGCAAAGCGTCAAAAAAGAGTGTCAAGCACACAAAGGCTGCACAGGTACAAGGCCTCAAATACTTCTGGTGCCCGATGACATTGTGATAAGCCCCTGTCCAAGGCTGGTATTTAAGCTTTTTGTGCCAATAATCGCTAACAGATGAATGAAAATGAAATCTATTTTAACCCCCTTAATTCATTTTTTTCTTGTTTCAATAAAGTCCCCATGAACGACAAACCAAATGATAGCGTCTGTGTGTAACACAGCAAACTCTCAATTGTAGTGTATATATGTCATAACGTGTATGTTTTTTACTGTGCTCCAGGTAGAGCAAAGGTAGAGACACGCTCTAGCTTGCATGTACCTTCTTCTTCCAAGGCTTTAACGTAAGGCTTCAATAAGAGAAATAGTGAATAAACGTTACAATGTTCTCCCAATCTGCAGATTTACAAGCGCTGTGCGTTCATATTATGCCTGAGGATAATTAAGCCTTCATGTATATGGGCTCGAGCACGCGCAGATTCATATCGTTGATATACCAAATTCAATTGAACTGAAATGTGAGACAGGCTAACGGCGTGATCAGCTGGCTGGCAAGATTCATTTCCTGAAGGTTGTTTTCCTGCGTACACTAACTTCTTCTTGGTATCTTGGCTACCGAGCTTGATTATATGTACTCACTTGAAAATAAAAGGTTTTTGAAGCTCTGAAGCGAGGCCTCGTGCGTTAATTATTGCTTCCATTTTCACGAACATAAAGAACAAACGTTTTTTTGTGAGTCGTACGAGTTGAGTCTTGAAGTGCGCGTTTAAAAATTGTAGATGATTTTTTAGAATGTGGTCACTGCGTAAAAATATCTTTGATTTAGGTCCATTTAGATCAGCAAAAACCTGCACATGTATGATGTTTAGATGGGATAACAGTCGCATAAAAATATTAAAGTATTTCAACAGAAACTAACACTGAAAAGAATTCGAAACTGCTATGTTTTGCGTGATCCTGGTGGAGTCAATGAGAGTGTTTAGTTGCTCCCAGGAGCGAATATGCAGCGTCATTACAGATCGTTTCGGTCACTCTCGATCTTGGTGTTGGAACAAAGAAAACGAAACCATGAAATTCGATTCAGCGACAAAAAAAACGATCCTCACATCAGACAGTCTCGTTCTTGGAGAAAAAGAATCAATACCTGAAGTGAGTCAAGTGAAGCTGTTTTTCCAGTCGTTGCCGTACTTGGCTTCTCGGGATACGGTCGGGACGATCTGTAGATATGATACGCCTCTGATGATGGTCCTCACAACGAACTGCTTTTATTTACTTGTAGTCACGGGGGCTGCTTGATCTAGTTTTTACTGCGCGCCGTAATGATGTGACTTCATGAACTCGAGGCCCCAAGGTCGCTAACTCAGGATGTTCTTTGGATCTCTGCCTGAGACCCAGTCTTTTTTGCGACGCGTCTAATTGTTATCGATGTTTTGTAGATCTTCCCTCGCCTCAAATGATGATGCAGCGTTCATAATCTTGGTAATTAGTGATGGTTTTTGCTCGTAAGCGCAAACTATCGGGAAGATCTGAGAGGAATTTTCTCGCGATCGAAATTTGCCGTCACAGACTATGGTTCATTGAAACATTAATTTGAAATTGTGGACGGAATAATAAGCAGTAGGGTAAAATTTTAATTGCTAGATGTACTTGAAATCGTTACTAGCAATAATTAAATGAAATAGCAAAGTTGCTTTTAAGTCTTGCAGCTAACTTAAAAGTTTTAATTCGAGTAGTTTCAGTATGGAATATTAAATAAATATTTATGCCTGAAAGCTGATCTCCAGCATCTGAAAGAATGCATAACCTAAATTGTTAGTTGATAAAGACGGCCAAACCGTCTGTATCAACTTTAAAATTTAATGTAAAATTACATTTCACATTGATGTAGAGTAAATTTAACAGGTTTAGAGCAGAGGGCTCGTTATTTGTCCGCACGCCTAATGGTGACAGGGGCACCGAGTCATGGCGCAGAGCAAGCGCTTGGCTTACGCGCGCCACAAACTAACTAAAGGCGTCGGCAAACACGCCGTGGACTTCATGTGTACTCAAGTGATATTGCGGATTCTAAGTGTCAAGTAAAGCTTCCGAAGCAAATAATTCCACTCAGATACTTTCTAAGTAACTTTAATTTTAAATGCAAACTGAACTTTCTGTGTCTACTTGAGGGAGCTCCGGTAGCGGACGAGAGGAGCCGGGTGGTGAGATGAGCTGTCTAGCGAACGCTCTGTTTGGGGACGAAAAAATTTGTTCTTAGACGCAACGATAATAATTTTATTCTTACGTAAGGTTCTGAATAAGAATAAAGTAATTGGAATGTTTAATTTTTTTGGGATTGTGGTGAATAAGTCTGCTGATACATTTGAATGCGCATTTCTTCTTCTAACTGGCAAACAAATAAGAGAAAATTTTCACGGTGTTTTGGTACGCGTTTTCCTAGACGGTGGGGACTTGTCACTCTCCAGGTATTAAAGATTTCTGAGCTCCATTCGGAGAATTATGTTTATACTGTTTATTATCATTGGTGTATTTTGAGGCATTAGCTCTTGTCGATTAGGATGTGTTACGAACAAACGGGCACTGTTTGCCCAGAAGTCTGTTTACCTCTGAGGACAATATCCGTACCAGAAATAACAGCCGGAAATCAGGAAGTAAAAATTTCAGGACAGCCGACACTTAAATTCCTTTCCAGTGGAAATTATTAGCATCTAGAGCCAGCTACGAGAAAATTATGGGCTAGATAACTTCAAGAATCATCTTGACCGTCGCTGGTTTGGAAATCTACCAGTAGTCTAATGTTTGTGGGTTAACTGGAATTCCAGAAACAATGAAAACAAATTTGTGGCTATTATAAGTATTATCAGAAAGCGTGCTTGCTAATCCAATAGAAAAGCGATTCCATTGGTTGTGCCCATCTAATAGAAGGGTCAACATGGCTTAAAAAAACCTTGTACCAGCTCTAATAATTTTGAAAATGAAAGAAGTCCCAGAGCATGGAACAACAATTTTGTGAAACAACTTGGTATGTAGATATTGTGTTAAAATGAATGTGCGGGTTCTCGTGCGTAAAAATTGATGATTGTAAATGTGTTGATCTATTTGTTTGTGCGTGATTAGTGTCTGACTGACGCGGGACTCGGGTGACAACACGGAAATGAGCACACAGGCTTGTTTTTGTTGCCATATTTTATTATCTTCTATTCTAATCGCCATTGACTCAGCAATGCTTGAAGGGTTCTTCTGCTAAGGTAGCTGTTTAGCTTTACCTGTCGCAAAAGCATGTTATGTTCCCTAATTAAGGAAGGCCAGCGTGGAGCATCACTGGCTCTGTTCTCGAGTGACTGAGTTTTAGATAATTTTTTATTCTCATTTTAAAACTGACTTTGTTTCCGATTGTTTGAGTGTTAGATATTTTTTACTCTCATTTTTTGCTTTTTTCCCCTCATTTTATATATTTTTCCTTTCATTTTACCCTTTTGCTTCGTCGAAATGCCTCTGCTGCTTCCTTTTACTTTTAGCGGACGGGTATGGCATGCAAGTTATGCGTCGTTGTATCACCGCTTGTTTTAAATGTTGTGTGAATTTCTGGGGAAAAATGCTGAGTAAAAATAGAGTCGAGGATATTAACAGGACTGGAATTAGTCATGCATAACTTATGCATAGGCTTACATGCGTAGCAAGCCTAGTTTTGTGTTGAAGTAATGAGAATTTGTCTTTGTTTTAAGGTATTCATGGAAAAATAAAATTATTCATGCTTTGGTTGCGAATGAATTGAAAAGAAAATACGGTAGAGGTAGAGTTAGAGTTATTCAATTTTCTAAGCGTGTCCGACTAAAGAATGAAGAAAATAAAAAATGTTTTTAAGTTAGTGCGTTTTGAATGTGTAAGTTCTTGTTGCCAGCCGAAAATATAACAGTTCTGCATGCAATATGAAATTAGTTTGAAGATGAAGACAGTATGTGCCTAAGCTAATGATAGGATAGCGAATGCAAACTGTCATTCAGAAACGCGTTTTAATAAATGAATTAAGATTTTAAAACGTTGATTTCCGTCGCACCAGAGAGCCAATAGCTAGCCTGAAATTCTCTCTGGATGCAGACACATCACAATCACTTGCTGGGAAAAGTTTTCGCATTGAGGGAAGTCAGAGCAGGGAAGCATGGTACCAAAACTCCTACCGACATACTCCGGGGCACGGACACTGAGAGTTCTTGCAGTACAGCCCACGCACGCACAACAAGCCTTCGAGCATATAATTTTTTGATATAAAATTAGCAGATTTCTATTATAAAGGGCAATGGAAAAGACTAGGTTAGACGTCCACAGATATTTATCACCAACGACAATGAGATATCATCATTTCTAACGACAGTGAGAGATTTTCATTTCTAACGACAATGAGAAATTTTGAGAAGCGTGTATGGACATTTGACAGCAACAGTGATTCCAAGAGCAGTTAAATTGATCTGTAGCATCTTCATTAAGTTCTTATTTCTGTAGTTGCTTTGCTTCAGGCATAACAGTTTATAGTGATCTTTGCTCCACTGAAGTTCTGTGATTTGCGTCGATGTTCTTCTGTCTGCAGCAGCTCTACAAAAGTTCCGACATCTGTTCACAGGCCGTTTTTCTGTCTGTTGCTGCAGATGTTCTGCTTGCTGTTCTGCAGTGGTTCTGACCTACCGAATGTTAAAACCGTTACGGTAGTTTTCTTCAAAATCTTTTGCAATTTTTCCAGTACGCTGTTAAGCATTAGTTCTGTCATTCCGTACTTCTCCGATATAGTGTTCCGATTTCATTTGTTCGTCCGTAATTGTGCATTCATTCTGTCCTGCTCATCGTATGTTCTATCCGTTATCATACATTTATTTAGCCCGTTACTCCGTATGCATGCATCCACTCTACTGCTCTGCATGCAATCTAACAGTTGTTCGTGATACGCACCATCCGTTGTCCTGCATTGTTCTATCCGTTGCATTGCATTTTCCTGTTGGTGCTGTGTATGTCTCATTGGCAACCCTACACCTAGGCAGTCCAACGCTGTTGGCAGCGGTGTCGAAAAAACGTACGTCCTTGGATATGAGCGGGCAGACGAGATCTGGTTTATCCTCGGAGCACAAAGGAGGCATAAAAAACAGAGTATAATAAGTCTACGAAGGATAAGATGCCTCTCCGACGGCAGGGCATGAAGTGAAGGCTCCAAGGCCGAGCGCTAAACCTGAGGGCCTCGGGTGCTGTGAGCTAGCGCCTCCGGTCGCTGGCTGGCCGGCCGAGTTGTGGTGGCGTGTGGTGCATTGTATGGTGTGTGGTGTGGTGTGTGGTGCATGGTGTGGTGTGTGGTGCATTGTGTGGTGTGTGGTGCATTGTGTGGTGTATGGTGCATTGTGTGGTGTGTGGTGCATTGTGTGGT
>JACJUY010003431.1:60885-80047 GCA_014220935.1 Platorchestia sp. MABIK
CAGGGCTGCAGCTACACTGACGCTGGGCTGCAGCTACACTGACGCAGTGCTGCAGCTACACTGACGCAGTGCTGCAGCTACACTGACGCAGTGCTGCAGCTACACTGACGCAGTGCTGCAGCTACACTGACGCTGTGCTCCAGCTACACTGACGAAGTGCTGCAGCTACACTGACGCTGGGCTGCAGCTACACTGACGCTGGGCTGCAGCTACACTGACGCCGGGCTGCAGCTACACTGACGCAGTGCAGCAGCTACACTGACGCAGTGCAGCAGCTACACTGGCGCAGTGCTGCAGCTACACTGACGCAGTGCTGCAGCTACACTGACGCAGTGCTGCAGCTACACTGACGCAGGGCTGTAGCTACACTGACGCAGGGCTGCAGCTCCACTGACGCAGGGCTGCAGCTCCACTGACGCAGGGCTGCAGCTACACTGACGCAGTGATGCAGCAACACTGACGCAGGGCTGCAGCTACACTGACACAAAAAACACTGGGAAGGTTGACATTGAGGCGCACGTCTTCGAAACTATCGAGCACTGAACGGGTGCTGACGTGTGTGTTGGTCTATTAATTCACAGATCACCAGAAAATTTTCCTCTAGGATCAAATCGTCTTGTTCGTTCTTCAATGTCAAGTTTCGCCTACTGAATTATTGGCAAAGGTTTGTTTGTGTTTTTTAAAACATTTTTATAGTTGCTTATACCAGACTAGCATTTTAAAGTAGAACGGGTGGTATTTTGAGAACGCTTGTTTATGTTTTCATGGAAAAAACTCGTCTGTAAACAGAGAGACAAATTCATTATAATGTGTGGTCGGTCGACACCAGTTGACCGTCAAGATCCCGCCGTATATGTTAGTGCCGTCTCCGCTGGACTGGCTGCGTGCACCTCGGCTCTCACCTTCGTTCGAAAGGGTACTGGACTTCCAGTGTTCTATGATTGTCCTAAAAATACTAAAAAGAATCCATTGACGCAAGGGTGAACACCGGGGAGGTGTCCCGACCAGCGCGAATGTAAATCTGATCCCTTGAATCTTTACCTGCGTAGATGCTACAAAAAACGCTGACGTCATTCGGACGCGTTTTGGCCTTAATGTTCACACACCGAAACATCTTTCTGCCTACGCTAACCACAAGTTTTTAATCACTGCTGCTCGAAGTGAACTAACGGGCGATGTGTAAATCGAGATACTTCGACTAAAGCATCAAACAAGAAACGCGAGATATACAAGTTTGCCTGTCCTACGTGGCTAAAGAAAAGTTCGTTTCGTGAGTTTTGTTGCAATCCACGGTCATGAAAACCAAGCAAACAAGTAATTGTGGACTTAATAACAATAGCAAATAATTAAGGACTTCCTGAGATATTTTGATAGCAAACATTATCATCTTCATTTGATGACGGTCAACGCCGGCTTAATGCAGAATTATTGATGGAAAGTCATTTTTAACTCCAAGCACATTGCTGATGATCTGAATAGCATTTGCTAATATTTTGCTCCACTTTTGTTGCTAGTTTCCATATCATCGAAAGCCGAAGCTGATCAAAATCATTTTATAGAGGTGACCTGGCCATAAAGCATGCTAGCTTTAGGATATTTTTTGATTGAAGTGATGAATTTTTGTCAAGCTCCACCGTTCAACTCATGGCAATAAAGAGCTGATTTTGAATTTTTTCTAGCTTATAAAGCGGGCGTCTTATAAGGCACCAAATAAATCCATTGATCCGCCTTCGCTAAAAGCCGAGACCGCTGTTTGCTTTCTCCTGAGAAAATTATCGCCCTTAAATGCTCCGGATCCGTTCTTATTCGTGTCTTTGATTGATATGGTTGGACCCAGTACTGACTCTGAAAAGGGTAAACTGTTTAGCAGCGAATTGGATTTAAAGCTAACTGTTAGATTGAGTGGACACCTACGAGTACAGGGCTGTGACCAGCTTTGTTTGGCACACTCGTGTAAATAAATACGAGGAAGCATAGTAGCGAGCGAAGACATGAAGTTCTGAATTAGTTGTTTCTGTGCAGGACATACAATTAGCTTCTACTTTGCTTCTCTTACGCTTGTGTGGCAATGTAACGTCATTGCAAGATGTGACTGGCCTCTGTTGTTGTGGATTGCTCTCAAATCTTTGTGTTCAATATGGTTATTTTGATGACGTGAATCTAGTCAATTTGGCTGAATTGACTGTCTATTCTGAATTCTACTCATTTTGACTCAAATTATTCTTTTCATTTTGATTGTCTACAATTAATCTTCCTTGACGATTTGATTTCAGTAATTCAGCTCAGTAGTGTTTACTGCGTGTACTTTGGCCTGGTGGTGTACACTGGTAGTGTTTACTACGTGTACTTTGGCCTGGTTGTGTACACTGGTAGTGTTTACTGCGTGTACTTTGGCCTGGTGGTGTACACTGGTAGTGTTTACTGCGTGTACTTTGGCCTGGTTGTGTGCACTGGTAGTGTTTACTGCGTGTACTTTGGCCTGGTGGTGTACACTGGTAGTGTTTACTGCGTGTACTCTGGCCTGGTGGTGTACACTGGTAGTGTTTACTGCGTGTACTCTGGCCTGGTTGTGTACACTGGTAGTGTTTACTGCGTGTACTTTGGCCTGGTGGTGTACACTGGTAGTGTTTTCTGCGTGAAATTTGGCCTGGTGGTGTACACTGGTAGTGTTTACTGCGTGTACTTTGGCCTCGTGGTGTACACTGGTAGTGTTTACTGCGTGTACTTTGGCCTGGTGGTGTACACTGGTAGTGTTTTCTGCGTGTACTTTGGCCTGGTTGTGTACACTGGTAGTGTGTGCTGTGTGTACTTTGGCCTGGTGGTGTACACTGGTAGTGTTTACTGCGTGTACTTTGGCCTCGTGGTGTACACTGGTAGTGTTTACTGCGTGTACTTTGGCCTCGTGGTGTACACTGGTAGTGTTTACTGCGTGTACTTTGGCCTCGTGGTGTACACTGGTAGTGTGTGCTGTGTAACGTGTGTGGATATAAACTTATCATTATTCACTTATCATTATTTCTATTGAAATTGGTTTGTGCGAACTTAAATAATTTAATATCTTGATTTCTCAACTCTCAAACCCAGTCTAATTTCAATCAGTGATCAATTTCAGCTTCGGCATTCATCCACAATATTGAATCAACTTTTCAATGGATTGCAGCCACCATTACTTTGGCTGTAGAGTAACACAGACGTTACTGCAGCTCCGAGATGAGTGTAACGTGTCTGTGAGAACGCTGCTGGCTCTCCGGCGCCAGTCCTTGATCTTTGATACTGTCTGTACCTGAATCTGATCAATGGATAAATGCGCTTCTCATTTAGGTAGTGCAGGTGTTATAAGGTAAACACAATTTGGTTTTGTTCCCTACGCTCAAACAGAGCACGTAGACACATTCAAGTATTTCAATAAAAACACTAAGAGCCGTGCAATGTTCCAAAAGAAGATGGTAAAGATTTTAAAATTACGATTTAATAAAACCAATATACCCCAAAATGATTACACACAATTAAAAACGATAGAAATTATTAGCAAAGGGCTTTAATCCTTAACTGCCTCGCGTGTCATATATCTGATACATTCAATAGAAACGTTCCTATATTTTATTTCTCATCGTATATTTCCCCTAACGTGTTTTTTGAGGTTCACTGCCTAGTGACAGTTCCGTTCCTATTCTGCTGTTGGTGACAACCTGATGCCAGTGCCAATTGAAAAACAATGGTTGTAATAACAGTGAGATGAGAGGAAAGTGTTGACGGTTAAGGGTTGAGGAGCATTATTGAGTTCAAATTATTGTCGTGGAATATTTGAACCAAAACGCCAAATGCTCAAGCAGCATCGCTTAGCTCCTGAACTGCTCTTGGAGCTCAAGCAAAACTGCTCTCACCGTCGCTGGTGAAGGCGTGAAAATTAACCAATAGAATTATTCAGAGTACACCTGGCGAGAGACGGTGTGACCAACAGTCCTATTCACTATCAAATAATGAACGGTATCCCCTGCCTCTCAGAGCACGGCGCAGTTACGCAGTGAGGTAGGCGCTCACAGTTTTGGTGCACCTCCTACCTTCTTGTGAAGATTCGCCAGTGGTCAGAAATGATTTTTAAAATTGCTACTGATCGGTTTTCCTTGAGCCTTTTTTATGCACAGGCCCTCACCAAACGTGCAGCTAGCGAGTTTTTACTTGAGGTCTTACAATCGCATGCTTTTGCAATATCTGAAAATTTGTTTCACTTGCTTTGTATTTTTGCAGTTTTTCAATTGGACTAACATTGTTTGTTATCAGCAGTTTTTCAAGCGAGTTGACATTATTTGTTGTCAGCAGTTTTCAAGCGAGTTAACATTGTTTATTGTCAGTACAGACTTCACAATGGTGTACCATGTTTTCAAGTGAGTTAACATTGTTTGTTGTCAGCAGTTTTTTAAGCGTGTTAACATTGTTGTCAGCAGTTTTTCAAGAGTGCTTATATTTTTTGTGAGACTAAACGGCGTTGCGCTTAAAAAGAAGGTCCAGGTAAAAATGTGAGAGTTTCGCACTTCGGGTCGCCAAAGACTGTGATTACGTCCTGCTCGACACAGACGAGGATGGCACATGCGGCGGACACAACAGTCGCACCGATGTTGCTCGCCTCGTCCGCTTGTTTCTCGCATCCATAAAAAGCGAGTCTAGTTTTCGCATTTCCACTATTGAGCTCGAGGAAAAGTAAAACATTGTTGAAGTTTGAAAGTTTTTCGTATGGGTGAGCCATTGCGTATTGCACGTAGCGCATGCGAAGAAAAAAAAGCTTTTTAGAACTAGAATTTCAGCGCAGGAACGACAACCCTAAATGAAATAAAACGCGATGTTTTTATTAATCAGTAATATTGATGTACGCCTTTAGCAGCAAGCAGTTTTTATTTCTTGTTAAGTTCTTTGCATCACTTGTCTTGTTTTAAGCCCATGAGACTTTTTCTAGCTTTTTTCTAGCTTCCATTGCTTCAAGAAATTTAAAACGATATTCACAGCTTCTCAGTGCAAAAGTTCTGTTCACAACCACGCAGTGGTGATGTAAAATGCACTTGTTTTCTATTAGCATGCTAAACAGGAGCCCATTGTTGTACTGCTTTCAACTAATATTCTATGTTACGCTGTTCTTGTCATGCTAAGGTTACGCTTATGAATATTCTGCTCTTTGAAAACGCGTTTCGCAAGTCGTACCTGGTTGGGGCGTTTATTGTCGTCGAGAAAAGGTTCCAAGGCGCTGATAATCGTTTACTAATTGAGCATATAAGTGCCCTCTTCATGCTGGTGTAGGTTTAATCTATATGGTGTGTTGTGATTTCATGAAACACTCTGTACAAATGCTGGTGTATTGTGTTTGCTCTGTTGAAAATGAATAATCTTAATGCAAAACGTTCAACCAATTGATTTGCTTTTCGTTTGCTCCGTACACTAGATTTAAGGTGACAGTGATTAAAACTATTATAGGAAGATCTTTATTAAAGTTCATTTATGCTCATTGATCTTTCACCAAAGGAGGAAGTGAAGGTCTCCCATACTCTTGTCACAACTAAAGGCACCCCCACACTATATCAGACTGGGTGTAGCACACTTTCAGCTTGTAATTATGGATGGTTGCATGTGGACGGATCACTGGGGCGACGAACGAACTTGGTGCTACTCCCAACCAATCTGACTGTGTTTTTGAACAAAACGTCCCCTGCAACAGCTGTTCTTATGTCCAATCCTTACGTTTCCAACCAAAGTCAAACCATTTGATATTCCTAGCCTTGGTAAGCAGGTGTTTCTTAGCAGCTCTGTGGATTTGCAATTTGCAATTGTTCTGCAGCCAATATTGGATTGTTCATACCAGACTTGCTTTAAAATATTTAACTCTAGGCTGGGATCTGTAAAGGCTGGATCTGATGTCACTTCTTACTTTAATATTGCGCTGGTCCGATGGAAAGTTTTCTTACGAGCCTGTTTTTTTAGTGGCACAGCACGGGAAGAAGAGCGGTGATTGCTTCACGTTGTTAATGACCATCCTTCTCAATTGTAAGTTTACAACCACACGCAAGTTTACAACCACTCACCTCATCGTAACAGCGGGATCATCCGCGTTTTTTTTTGCGTGGAAAGTTCGGTGCGATTCATTCTGATCTCTAAAGAGAAAGTTCTGAAACGTAAAATTTCATGAAAAAGTGCTGTGTATCGGAAATATCAAGTAGCTTATACAGCGCTCAGACGTGTTTTGTGTTAGGGAACTGTGAAGTTTGCCGAGTTCTATGTTGTACTGCATCACATACTTTCCCTGTTTTCTATGGCTGGTACCCGAAACGCACGGCAAATCTATACACAAAATCACCTGTTTATTTTTTGAGGTGACTATTAATTATGTTTCTTTGCAGTCACTGTGGATAGACCTTTTAAATATATATTCGAGTCTAACTTTTTCGCCGCATCCTCGATTATCATGCATCCGTTCCGCCCTCTCTCATGCCTAGCGTGACTGTGGCGACGATGTACGGCTGCCCTGCTCTCGCCAAAGAGAATTTTAACGGCGCTGTCGGAGGATAAAATTATCGCTGCCTTGTGAAGAGAACTGTACAGAAGAAATCTAAAAATGAACCAAATTATAAGTAAAAATTTTTGTAAGCTTTAACGTTTTTTTATGGTTCGGTGCACACTCTTTTAAACGTATGCACACACACTTGTTTGCGTATTTATCGAACATGTATAGTATAGATATGTATGTTATAGATATAATATATGCACTAATAAATACATGCAAGTGAATGTGTGTATGTTCATAAGAATGTACCATGAACTGCAGAAACGTTTTAGGCTATGTGAATTTCTACTCGTAATCTGGTTCTTTGGAGCCGTTCGTTGTGCATAATAATCATTCTTAGTAATCTTTTCGAGCCAGCGATAATTTTCACCCACCGTAATTACTGGAAAAAGTATCTTCGGCGACGGTAAGGCGTCTATACATCGTCGCCAGTGTGACGACAGGCGCACGTAATCATGCATGCGAGGCGGCGAAATGGATGCATGTCATTCGATGATGCGGCGAAAAGTTGAACTGGGGTCGATAAGTTTCACAGATACGAATTTTTTACTAGAAACTTGATGAATTCATTCAAACTGAAGTATACAATGTTTCAAAAACTTGTTCTGTTTCGATGTTCACAATTGCCATACCACACTCGAAATTTTGTAGAAGAAATCGGAGTGATATTCCAACGGTGTTACATGCTGGTAAAAACATGAGATTTTACGATCATCGTCATTTGTTACTGATGAAGCAACTGCTTTCATTGCAGCTAGAGACGAGCCGTGTGCCATACAAAAGGACGCAAAAAAATTTTTTCGTCGAAAAGAATTCTTCCTGCAGTGGCGCGGGAAAAATAGCTTTCGCGACCGGCGGAGAACAAAGCTCCACAGTCGCGCTTGGATGAAATTAATAATAAAATAATTTTCTTATATACTAATGGAATAGAATAGTATTTACATTTTACAAAGGCGTAGTTCTTTTACTCTCATGTACACTACATATACTTGTATCGGTGAAACGAAGCGATGATTTCTTTCTGTTACTCTGCATGAAGATTTTCGACTAAAAATCAAATAGACCTTAAGACTTTAGGAATTTTTTAACTTGGTGTTCATTTATAATCAGAAGGTCTATCTCTGAAGCTAGAGGACTGATGTGCCTCACTTTCTGTACGTTAAATATCTTTTTAAAGATAGCATTCCCCCTGAACGTAGAAAAAATCCCCTAGTGTGTTTTTTTTCTTCAGCACAACTTGACGCAGATCTCATTATTCGCATATTGGACCTCCAGAAGCAGAAGATGTATCACCTTCAGTGTGAGGCAAAAACTTGATCAATCAAAGTCAGTCTTGAGCTGCGAGATCAACGAACGTTCAATGACCTTCCTTTCAAAATTTATGCTTAGTTTTACTGGAGGACATCGAATTTAATGGACAATATTTATCGATAAGAAACTCCTACGTAAGTTCATGACCATCGAAGTAGAGTGAGATAAATTTCAGTCTCGCGTCCTCTGTTCAGGCACTCAGTTGGTTCTCAGTGACGCCAACTGTATGCGGGCAGCCTACATTTGACTGACAGGTGTTTACCAAACTGGAAACTGAAACTGTTGTTGGTCGTAAGCTCCTGTTGTTCATGAATGATTTGCGCAGAAAATACAAGGTTTATGGGCAGCTTTAATTTTCATCTCATGATTTAAGAGCACATTGAGGGGCATTTCTGAGCATCAGAAATTGAACTTTAAAGTGATCGTAAATTCGGCATTGATTTGAGTTTTTGTGAGTGACGAGGTCGCTTGGCTCAGAGAGAACAGCCTGACTTCATCACGGCATTGATGCGCCTTGAACATTTTTTGACCACAATAAACGCTATCAGCCGTAAATTGTACCTTCATTAACACAACTGCCAAAAGCCAAGGAATACATTGATAAGAAGAACTTCGATCGTAATGCTAAAATATAAATATTATTAGATTACCTGGCACGCAGCTGTCCGAAAGAGGTCATTTCCAGATGCTAGAGTGCTCCAAAATCCGGGGCTGCCGAACGAGGCCAGGGAGCTGCTGTGCGAGCGTAGCAGATGCTCCTGTGGCAACTTCAGCTCTTTAGTGTGATGTAGAATTTTACGTTTTTTTACGGTTCAGTACACACTCTTTCTAAATGTATACGCATACACTTCTATGCTTTTATATTGAACTTGATAAATTTAATTATACTTTATCATAAATGAATAATGAAAAAGAGCGGCTTCACAGATTGTTACGGAATAAGAACTCCGGTGAGTAAGAGCTGCAGTTTTAAACGGTGAAGTATGAGCTACACATATTAAAAAATTATAGCTGCTGTAAATAAGAGCTGCAGTAATAAGAGTAGTGGTGCAGAATAAAATGATATAACAGCACTTGTGTATGAGAGGTTCTGTTTGTAATAATGAAATAAAAGTTGCTAAAGATGTTACTATGTATGAGTTGCTCCATGTAAGTGCTTCAGTTTGAAATAATGAAACAAGGAGAATGTTTCAACATGAGAGGCAGTGTACATTGAATTTTAAAAAATACAGTTGATTTATCGAAGAAACCCTCACAGAGAGCAATTAAAATTTTTAAAAAAACGAAGTAAAAGCAAAAGTGTTAGATAATAAACTTCGATTTAAACATCGAATGACTTGACTTGAATACATCTTTCTTCTCTATTCACGAAATGCCTGAATTTCTTACCAGAAATAGCTTGATCATTTTCAAAAATTGAAATATTTTCGAATGGAATCCGAACTTTAATGGAATCCGAAATAATTTTCCTAATGGAATAAGATATCAACGATTGTTCTCAGTCAACTGGATTAAAAATTTTGCCATTTTTCACCGTCCTTGTATTTTGCGTCACCATTGATAAGCCATGATTCGAAAAATATTCCTTCCATATATTAATAAGATGGAAATGATACTTCATACTTGGAAATTTATTTTATGAGTATTTTTCTGGAAGCAGGCAATGCATTTAAACCATTCGTCATGCTGGGAAGATTTGAGGTAAATTCAATTATTTAGGGAAAATTGCCGCCCGCTACCGGAACTTGGTGCACACCTCAAGGGCCAAAACAAACTTATAAAATAAAAACCTATTTAAATTGGGAATGATTGAATATTACGGAGATTACTATTACGAATTTAGGAAATTATTGAAGCCAAGGATATGAAATTTGAGTAATTCCTATTATCAAAAATTAATTTACGTTTAATCAAGGGATGGCTAAATTAATGAAAAAAAATAAATTTATTAGTAGCTTTTCAGAAACTGCTATTAATTGTTCTCGAACAAATTTCTGTATGAGATATATGCAGAAAAAATGTAATTTGCTTCACAAATCGATAGAAGTTATGTCATTTTACTTTTTAAAGCTTTCGGAAAATTTGCTAGCACGATGAAACAGTTTAGGGATCAAACCAGGAATTTTCCACAGGTTCCTTTTAATCTGCCTGCTAATTATGATCAACATTAAAATAATTGTAAGATCGGTTGCTGATCCTACTCCTGCACTTTAGACGTGTTGATATTTTTGACCCCTTTTTGTTACCAAAATGTTACGTTCAAGCCCAAGTTTACTATGCTATGAGTTAAAAATACTTTTTTAATCCATTCACAGACGCCGAATTTTATTTACCACTCGATGTTTCGAATGGAAAATAAGGTGATAAAATAACAATTACGAAGATAAAAGTCTGGTAGTGATGCATTAGAGACTAATTAGCCTTTTATAAGTTTTGTAAGTCTTGTAAGCAATCAAGTGAACGCATAATAATTTTACTCTCATTAACATTGATATGAACATGAAATTGTATAAAAAAATAGATCTGCCCCACGTTCACTCATGACTTGCTAATATTTGTGTGTCAACTACTGATAAAATTTTAATCGTGCTTGAAGAACAAAGCGATTACTTTATAACTTATCTTCGAAAAGTGTTAGCCTTTGCCTCGTCAGCACCGTCCGGCAAAACGTATTACGTGAAGCGTTGACTAAAAGTTTATTTTGATGGTTTAAAGTCTGAAGTGAGCAAGCAAATTTGATTGAGGTATCTTGATCCCATTGAATGCTTGAACGTGAGCACATATTACGTACGCTCTTAAGAAATTTGCAAGCGTTTTACGAAGCTCATCAAAGTGTCCAACCCCCATTCTTTACGAGCATTTCGAATTGCAAATGTACCCTAGAGCAATCTCGAAACCCTGTTTTTGTTTCGGTGTTAAGAAACGTCTGCGGTGGGCTCCGTGTTTACGATTTGGAATCTTAATTTTACTGCTTTTTCCCGAGCTTGGCAACTTGCAACGTTTGAAGCAAGAGATCAAAATCTTTTACGCCGAGCAACCTTCCTGAGTGACGGGCGTACGGCTACCAATCTTCCTATTTTATCAATTTTAACGGAAAAAGAACCAATTTATTTTTATCGTTGGTGGTCACGTGGTGAGAAAAGGCAGTATTTATGCAAAATATTCTGCGAGAAATTCAAAAAAAATTTTATATGTTGGAAATGCGGTTTTTGGTGTTTTCTCGATAATTTGTTCGTTATTGAAACGGCTAAGGTGTAAAAATGAATTTAATAAGGACTTTTTAGTTTATTTTCAGCCGAAGAGGGCAGGCTCGGACTTGTGCGTCGAAGGGAACAGGGCGGAGTCAAATGCTGGAATAAAGACTGCCGTTTGATCTCTTCAAAATACTCAAGTTTGGGCTTATTCTCAAACAAATTTTTACCATGAATTTTAACTTTATGTTAAAATTTGACTTGCAACTCAAAAAAGACAGAAATTTTGGCCAGGAAAGAGGACAATCTGTCTGCTCTTGGCCGCAGGGACCGTAGTTGAGGGCTGTAAAATAAGTTTTGTTTGAAAAGGGCAGTAATGAAAATGGTTTCGTGTAAATTGGTGTTTCAGCAATAGTTTATGAAATGATTTCATGAAAGTGTAGACATAAAATAGCGACGTGAAATGGCAAGATGCGGACGTTTGCTTTGATGTTTGCGTCAAAATTTGTTAACAATGTTGACTGATACTCACTGTATATTTATATTGTCAAAATTCACTATACTCTGAAATAGGCAACTAATGAAGGACAGGTAGATATTTATGCTTCAATAGTAATAAGTCTATAAAAATTTTTTACCCTGTAATATCTGTGAGTTATTACATGCTTGTCAAAGCGAGTTAGCAAAGCAAACGTTACGACATAGCTACCAAATTATCTTTACAAAACATACCAAATTTAACAACACGTCAAATACCGCATCAAACTTTTTTCCATGAAACATCAACCACAAATCAAAAATTAAAATCACACTTGTTTTCCTCAAAGTAAACTTTTCTCACGGCACAAACCACAACCTCAGTCGAGGGAAGAACTCAGGGGCCCCAGAGAGTGAACAGACCCGAAGACAACTGCAACACCGAGGCTCATTTCTTAAAGATCTTGACCTACTTGCGAGGTGGTGAAGCTGCTGTGTTACGTCAGGCAGCGCATCTCGTGTTGTGAGCCTCTTGCTCTTGGAGCTGCTCAATGAACATTGTTTGGCCTTTATGACTGTGATTTTTGTGATGTTGGTGTAGGGGTGGGGTTCCCAACCTGGGGTGCTTGCGTGCCCTGGGGGTGCTAGACGATATACCAGGGGGCGTGAGAAAAATCCAGGTAAATCGAAGGATATTGACTACATGTTAGCATTTTTATTCAGGGTGTGTGAGAAAAGTTCTGGAAAATGATAGGATATTGGCTGTATGTCGGCATTTTTATTTCAGGGGATGCTAGGTTCGAATGAAATTTCTTTAGGGGTGCGGGGTGAAAAAAAAATTGGGAGCCGCTGGTGTAGTGTAATGGCCGCTTGGTAGAGACTTCTGGTACTGCTTCCGAATAATGGACTTCTTGGCGACAGGCTTCATAGATGATTTTTTTGACTGTTTTTGGGCTCCATGACTGTGATTTCTGCGTTGTTGGTGTGGTGTAATGGGCCTCTGGGCGGTGGCTGTTGATCCTGCTTTCGAATAATGCAGATCATTACGCGAGGGAAGCACTGAAGTATTTAAGTGAGGGTGGTAAGTGTGTGGGTGAATGCGAGGGGAAATGTATGAGTGAGGGTGAAAAGTGTTAATGTGTACATGAAGGGATGTATTTGAATGGGGGAAGTAAAGGTAGGGGTATTAAGAATTGCAGGTTTATACGTGGAGAAAGTATTTTAATAAGGGTAGTAAAAGGTAATGGTGTTAAAAAGTGTAGGTGCTTATTTCAGGGAAAGTATTTGAGTGTTTGATGTATAAGTGGGTGGGTACATAGAAAAGGGGATCAAAAGTGAATGGTGCATAAATGGGTATAAAGATAGAATAAAAGCTGAAAACAGCAGATATAAAGTGTCAATCGGCATTGGTAAATATCTTATAATGGAGAGAAAAATGACGATTTATAAGCATAACAAGTTGTAGACTTTGCATGTGTAATATTGTTCAAGAATAGGAAAATTGAGATAAATAGACAGGTACTGTGCATTCACCGATTAATTTCCGAATGAACTGATAAAAATAGATTTATGAATGGAATTTTTTAAATTATAGGGAAAGATAGAGACCAAATTTTCCATAAACTCATATTCTTAAGAAGTCATTTACTGAAGTTGAGAATACAGTGTTTGGCATCTGGAAATTAGCAGATAAACTTCATCGAAACGGTGAAAACCCCATTAAAGCTCATTTTACACCAGCGGTGTGGAGCGTCGGTGTGGAGCGACGGTGAACTTGCTAGAGCTCTTCCCACGAGAGAATTGAGCGTCAGTGCACACCGACTTGCTTTTACATTGCCGCTCAACACGACGCTCCTTCCCTAGAGACAGCAATTGTCAGTCTTGCTCTTGCAATACTGACAGAATACTTGGCAGAACAATTTTCAGAATATCTACAGGATAATTTACAGAGGTAAAAATCTAATATTCTAAAAAACTTTAATACCACCCAATTACCTTCAAAAAACAATGTAAATGGAAAGAAAAAATCAATACCAATTACTAATTTGTAGGTGTACTTTTTTCACTTCTTCCTTTAATTTGAATGATCTTCTAATGACACCTGCCGAATGTTTTCCGTGTATATGAAGTACTTTTCTTGAGAGCAATGTTCATTGTGCAATTTAATTACACTGTAATTAATTTTACGTTTACACAAGAAGTGTATATATCATTGATTTTTTGAATAGTGAGAGCTGTTTCCTGTCTTGGCCTCTCAGTGTTTGAATTTTCATTTTAACCATTGCAATATCATTATTTGTGAAATGAGATGCTAGAATTTTGAAAGCATCTTCTCTGGACACTGTTTTTATACTCTGCGAGCTTAACGTTCCGTAAACATGGAAATTCTTCACATTTTTCAATAGGAGTTTTAATTTCTTCCTTGCTACAAAATGTGTAAGCCATGACTACATATGCTCTCTAGTCTCAAATGAAACTGAACGCTGTTGACTGGCAGTGCACACCGCCAATATTTAGCATGCAGAATGTTGCTGCTCCTTACTGAGAGCGTGGCAATAAGGGTCATTTTGCATTGCTGTGGGCGGAGCTTATTTGACAGGCGGGATGGAGCGACGGTGTGGAGCGCAAAGACACCGTCAATGTAAAAGGGCCCTAAGAATAGTAAGTGCATATTTTTTCAGCTTGTACCCCTTCAATGTCAGACTCTGGGAAATTTTCGTACATCTAGATCCAAAATATCTTTTATTAAAGCTCGAATCCAAACCTCTGTGCATTTTTCGAATAGGTATTTTCAATTAATATGCGCTTTAAAACGAATGTTATTTTAATTAGGTGTGTGCCAAACGAAGGTTGCTAATTCGGTGCTAATTCAATTTAATTTAGTCGATGCAAAAAGAAGTCATTAAGGTGTTAATTTTTTACTTTCTTTGAAGCCGTTCCTGCAAATGTAATTAATAATTCAGAAATTTGCGTGTTTATCCTACAAATTTAATTTATGCTTAAAAAACTAGCGTGTTTTCCTGCAAATTTAATTTTTGCTTTAAAAATTTGCGGGCTTATCCCTTCTTCCTGTGTAGGATGCGGAAGCCCTAACATTTGTGTCCTGACCTGAACTCGGCTTCACGTGAGCGTTGGAGATGCTCAAAGCTGTCGGTTTCCATCAGGCAAAGAGGCCTGATTTCCGAACAATTTACGCGGTCACGGTGGCGTAACGTACTTCTTTCTCTGGGCTTGGCAGTGCCACGTGGGCTGTTTTCCAGCCAAAATACTCATATTTTATTTAAAAAAGCTTAAACGTGTGGGTTTAGATTGGATAATACAGCGTAGCCTAATCTACCGGAAAACACACGCTGCCAGCGGTATCGCCAGGGCAACTTGAATAATTATTATTGTTTGAAAACTCAGCCCCTAGTTCAGCCAAGCGGCATCAGCACCGACGGAGAAGCTCGGCAGTCGGCACCTTAACAAAAAGACGCTATTTAGAGGCTTTATGGGCCGAAATTACATGACTAGGTGTCGCCCGCTTTGCTCCTTTCTGCCCCAACTGTCAATGATAGTTGAAACAGAGCAATTATCTTCTCAAAAGTAATCAAAAGGAGGCTATTTTTCTGTGCTAAATTGACTCATCTGTTCTCCAAAACATAATGCAAAAATAGGTCATTCATTCTACAAGTGAGCGTACAAGTGAGCCATTCATTCAAAGGGCTGAGGTAATTACATTTCAGCAGAGGAAAATTAAGTCTTCAATGCCTCCATGCTCCTGTCATGAAATCTTTTCGTGTTGTTACTAGGCTTCTATACTCGTGCCTAATACTTATATTGGGTCGTTACTGCGCCAAAAAAGATCTAGAGAGTAACACTAGCTCTCCAAAAAGAATTATTGTTCTTTAAACGTCGATGAGATTAATTTAGAGCTTAGTGAAAAAACCTCGGAAGGATGAATGACGAGAAAATATTCAAGCATTCAGTTACATTCAGACCAAACAAGAAATTTTTAGACTAGAACTCTCGGTAAAAAGTTGAAAAAATATTATTTCATTTACCCCATGGTTATTAGCAGCTCAGGAAACAATCCTTACGACATATAATATGCCCTTTACTTTATGGCCATCCCTCTTCCTGTTAATAAAAAGACTTCGTCCTTGAAATGCAGGTAACTTGGACTAGATGATAAGCAATGAAAATATTTTAGATGGTTGGAGGCGATAGATTAAATTTCAAACAAATTATGATTCCCTTAAACAATTTTTGGGCTTCTTAAAATAACAGGATAGATTCCAGCTTTAGGTAAGATGATTCTAAATTTCGATACCGTCTTGAAGGAAATTCAAAGTTTCTAACATGAACCTTCGGGTAACAGAAGGAGGAATGTTCATAACATGAACTTTCTCATTGTCTTTAAGTAGGTTCTTCATTGTTCGGGAAAACTAACACGGAATCAACCAAATTTGGTTAAGGTACAATCGGTTGAAGCAAAACTACAGCCCTAAAAACGTTACAAGTTTTGGTTCTGCATTTGAAATTTTGTAGCCCATACATCTTGCACTTTTGTCATCCTTTGACGTGACCGACGTTTTGGCTGCCGCTTCCAGTTGTGGCCGCGACTTGTTGCAGTTCTGCGCGTTCCAATTGTAATGGCATGATACCTTCGGTACAACGATAAACAAGTGCTTAGTTCGTGTATATTTGAGATTAGTGAGTATGGTGGCTTGGTGAGAGTAGAAAAATTGTGAAACTTCCAAGAAGTCGCCAAATTTTAATGGATGTTTCATGATTCTATTGCATGTCAATAGGATACAGCATCTATGGCGATTGTGTAACTTGGTGCTCTGTGTTTTTTCAATAGTTAAATATTAACTTTTCGAGTAATTGGTAGTGACGAGTGAAACTGTCGTCATACCAAGATAAATGGAGAGTTTTTCTAAAACTTATGGCTGATAATTCAGTGTGAAGTGCTGATTCAGAAAAAAATAGGTGATTTCGGGAATTGTCTTGAAAATCCCCAGGGATCATGCCATGGTGTGTTGAAAAATCTCCATGAAAAGAAATTTTTCCGTATAGAATTACATTAGATGGTGAATTTTATTCACAGAGAAAAATTGAACTGTTTTTGGTGCTGAAAACGTGTATAAAGCTAACTATTCCCTAACCTTGCTGGTGCGGCATAGTTTGGAAATCTGTGTTCCGTCGCGTACCGAAATCTATGCCTGGCCCTCTGACTGCAGCCTTTCTCTCGAAACAGCCTCGTGAATTAGGAAAGTTGTGTCAGTTTCCTACTGTTAATCATTAAGTTAAGCATTTGTTCGTAAGCACATACTTCCCATCTTTGGAGAAGATTGCTAACAAAAACAGCTATAAAAACAAAACAGCCATTCGTTTCGGCCATGTGGTTTGCGTCTTCAGTTTTTGAAGTTGAGGATCAAGCTAAACGAGTTGCTTATCAGAAAAATCATTAAAGTTTAAACTGTGGAACTCTTCATGTCTTAATGGAACGAACAACTATGCCTGAAAAATGTCATCCGGTCGTGATTAATGTTTCAAATGGCTCAGCTACAGTTAGCATATACCATGGTAGGCGCCGAGCTCATGCGCTGCTACCTCTGCCCTCCATTCCGAGATGTTCCACGACGCGCACCTCAGCACTGGTTGGACACGGAGTGCTTTGAGTAGAACTTGTGGACGCCCAGGAAGATCGTTACTCTATCTGCGTTGAGGTCACCCTTGCCATCTCTACAGTACCATCATCTTCGGGGAATTTTCGACCACCTCAGCGATGGTGAGTTTTTACTGTTACATTTTTCGACATCGCTAATTTCGTATTATTTTTTCAGAAGTACATTTTTAAATTTCCTACTTGTGGTTCCTATTGTGTGATTCTAGGCACTTTTGACAATTTCTCATTTTTGAATATTTCCTTTCGGCTGAGATGGCTGCGTTTGTCAAATATTAATTGTGAAAATAATTTCACTCTTTCCTAGAATGTGATATGATAAAATTGATCCTTTGGAACGATAGCTGCTGTTACCGGATTCGCGTAAATTCTTCAGGAATTGCCGTCGTATCAATTCTCAAATATTTATTGTGATTAGAGGTGTCAAGAAACGAGATAATCAGCGTTCTTCTTCCTGTTTAAACTAATTTCAAATTGTTCTTGGTTTAGAAGTTGGCAGTTCCTGGAGAAAGGGGGTGAAAATCTTGTGGTCAATATTGAATTTAGCGCGTCAACGATTTAGATTTTTTTGGTATATTTAGGTAATTGTAGACATTTTAAGACGTTTTATACGAATGATATTGCGCTCGCAAATGCTCAGTTTTCGAGATATAACATAAGTAACGTTCAGAAAAGAATAATATTAACGGCCGTTTCGATATGGCTTTTCCGGCTCACGGTGGATACGGAACGCGCGAAGTTTCTTGGCGGTACAGCGGTCTCGGAATGGCTAAGTTGATTAAGTTAAGTTATTTTAGGTTTGCTTGGGTTAGTTTAGGTTAGTTTATTTAACAAACCTAACTTTGCCCTACCTAACCTCACTTATCATAACGTCAATACCGTATTTCAGCTTATTCAATCAATTTTCAATTTTATATGCGACGTTCATATAACTTCAAAGTGAACTATCTCGAAAAGTAAGCATTTGCGAATAAAATGTCATTCGTGGAAAACCTCTTAAAATGTCTCCAATTACATAAATATGAAAACAAACTTTTTAAAATCGTTGACGCGTTAAATTCAATATTGACCAATCTTTCTAGAAGCCTCAGTATTTTGATACCTTCAACGTCGTTATGTGGCCGCAATGTATTCCAATTTTCAATTTTTTTCATCCTTCCGCTCTCATCATGCGCGTTATACTTTTTTAATCTGTAGATAGTGTGTGATCTCCAAAGCAAATCTGATTTGGCATAAAACTTTGAGCTCCTTTCCCTCGCGTTTGCCCAACCGTCGTTAATTTCCCTTTTCCAAACTAAGTATGAACGAAAATAGATTTTCTCGGTTTATCAATTGGATCTATTGTATCTTGTGAAACTAACTTTCCATTATTTTGTCTAGTTTTTAGATAGTTTAGAATCCATTTCATGGTCGGTTCTCAATATTTCATTGATACGGTTCTAGAAACTAAGTGGTTGGGTGCCAACTGATTGTTGGCACTCAACTTAACAAATACCTAAAGCAGTATGGCAACGACGACTGCTGATGACGAATTACCTCAAGTCAGTCACCCGAAATTATCGAGTGTAGTTATCCCTGTGAGGTTTATTAGCCTTCGTCAGGAAATATTTATAGCATTAGTTGATATGATGTAGTGAAATCTTGATTCAGAGGTTATGAGCTATCCTATTTGAAGAGTTAAAATGGGTTGAAGTTCGTAGATCTCAGTGTAAAATTATGATAAACAGCAAACAATACTGAAATGTCACTAAAAACCCATGCATTTCAGCGAAGTTAGAAAGGGGGTGGAGTAACTCACGGGCTTTTGGCGACGTGCTCTGCTTATTTTAAATTCGTAAACATAAAGTACAAAGAAAATAAAGGAAATAGCTATCGAGGACATAGGGGAAATTTTTGGAAACGAGGGAGATTTTCGAAAACGAGGGAGATTTTTGAAAACGAGGGAGATTTTTGAAAACGAGGGAG
>JACJUY010003432.1:2441-18413 GCA_014220935.1 Platorchestia sp. MABIK
ATTCTTATTTTGAACAAAAATCTTTTCTCTACGACAAACAATACGGTTTTCGTTCTAAAAAATCGAGGATACAGGCTGTATTTAAATCATTTACAATACCTTTATTCTACTTTAGATGGAGGTAAGCTCACGTTCTCCGTATTTCTTGACTTTCAAAAGCATTCGATTGCGTGAGCCATAACATTTTACTATCGATACTACACTGTTATGGCATCAGAGGAATTGCACATGATTGGTTCAAATCATACTTAACAAATCGAAAGCAATATGTTGGCATTGACGATGCACAATCAGAAATGCTGAAAATCAGCCATGGAGTACCGCAAGGGTCGGTCCTTGGGCCCCTTCTCTTTTTGATCTTTATCTACGATATAGTTGAATTTACTCCATTCTTCAAATTCATACTTTTTACCGACGACAGCACGCTCTCTATGGCTCTTCCAAATGAAAATCCAATTTTAATTGCAGAGAGAATAAATAATGAGCTGCGAAATGTTTCAATGTGGCTTAAAGCTAATAAAATATGCCTCAATATCGATAGGACAAAATACATTATATTCTCATACAAGGGAAATTGTTTCTTCCACACATTAAAACTGGTGATGGGGGAAATTGAAGAAACCCAGTCCTGTAAATTTCTGGACATGATATTAGATAAACATCTGACATTCAAATTTGGGGTAATACAAAAATTTTATGCGTCCGTTTTACTCTTAGGCCACTTTGGCTTGCAGGAGCATTCAAATACTGTATGCTGTTCTCATTACGAACAAAATAAAATGAAACCGCGCTTGGCGCTCGAGATATTATGATTTTCCAATAATATTGACTGATCTTACCCTACATGCTCATGGCTGGATAAAATTTTTTACCCATTTAAATTACGCTGGAAAGTAGGAATCTCTTAAGGAAATGAGTTCTTGGCACACTTATTTCTCTATTTATAGAACTGGAACCTAAAAATGTGTTGAATATTGAGAGGGAAAATTTTATTTATAAATCATTTAAAATAACGGGCTGACACAGACATGCAAGAGCGCACTTTGAAGTTGAGTAATGACGGTGGCACTTTTTGTAAATGACTTCGTAAATAAAGAAGTTCGTATAGTTTTAGACAATTTTGGCAAATCAGTTTAATTTACACTTCTAAAATTCATAAGAAAGTGTCCTAACTGATAATTGAAGTTACGATGCAGAACCTCTCATGAGCAAAAGAATACAAAAAACGAGTGAAAATTTTTAGGCATGTGGTGTCTCACTATGCCACGATAACATATACTTTCATTTCCTGAATTGTGCAATTTAAGAGCTTGGCAACCGTCTGAGGTACGTGCCAAGACAGGTCAATTTCAATGCTGCTCGGCTCCTTCGTCTCCTGAAAAGTCAGAAGGGTGTATAACTTAGTCGTATATTTCCAAAAAAAAACACTGAAACAAATTGAAGGACAGCGAGACACTTTTTGTTGTAGGATACTGTAATGAACATAATTTTAAAAAGTTTAAAATAATTTGCATTCCATGGTGTGTTACATTAGTAATACACCATGCAATACACCATTCCGTAGTGTATTACATGAGTAAATTTGCTACTTAGAAGTAAAATAATGAACACGTTTAAATGAAGGAACTTGAGTGCCGACCAACTTGAAACACTCCGTATAAGCAGCATTCATGCGGTGCGCAGCGAGATACCGTATCGTAACTCGGTGACGCTCAGCATCTTGTCAGGAGGCCTTGCTCTCCATGGGCGTGTTATCGCTTCGTTATCACGAGCCGGACGCGCGGCGGCCCCGTTCACCGGCACAGCTTATCTACGTCGGAGGCGCGCCAAGTGCTCATCCATGCTGAGCAGAGCCTTACCGTATATTTTGCGATGAGGGTTCTGTTCGGCATTGCGTCAAAAACTCCAACAGTAACGTAATAGCATGATTTTTTCAGATTCTGGGTCTCAAACACACCAACTTTTACATGTACAATGTCAGCCTGGACGTACAGTAATTCAGTCTAAATTAAAAGTTTGAAGTACAACACTAGTAAGTCCATCCGCAGGAAAGTACTGAGCTTGGAAGTCCCGCTCATGAAATTTTGCAAGGTTTACTCTCACATCCTAAGCTTAGTTGATAGAAAGCTGTTTGAAAACTTCTGTAGATGTTATGGAAATTGCCTTCATTGTGACATGAAGGGCAGACCCTTTTTTTTTGTTTCATCAATAAGCTAAACTTCGCAAACATTTCAGAACGAACTGAATAAGTCTCCTCGGAATTTTTCAGAAATTAGAACAGAATATTGTCAATAAAAAATTCATCGCATGCAAATTAAAATCATAAATCAAAATCCAAGTACGCTAACGTGGTGACGATGTACAACACTAGGTCCTTTATGCTATGAGCTCTTTGCCAGATTATAGTGTATGAATTTCGAACTGTTAACCTGATTCTATAATGAACTTAGTAAACAAAGCATAAGCTGCGATTCTGTTAAAACAGCAGCTGTGTCTCACTCTTATATCCTACATTCTAATGCATGGGAGAGCTGCATTTATCTCAAAAGGAGTATTACAAGTGAGCACCAGCAGTCTTGTAATAGCAAAAACCCGGAGGTTGATAAGACATGCAGCAAATATAACAGTTCTTCAAAATATACCATAGATGGCGAGAATTTGATACGGAAATAATTGAGTGAAAGAACAGTTAACCGGTTTTTATGACTTGTTCAGCACAATGTGATTGGCAATAACTCCTTTTGTGGCATCTTCTATCAGCTCAGTGAGGGGTACACTTTCGCTGTGGTCGGCGAAATAGTTTGATCTTAAATCCAGATATTTTTGCCAAAAGGGGTTTAAATTTACATGTATGCGCTAATTACTAATTTGTTGTAAATCAAATACAAATGAGAACGAGCGAAAATTTTAAACCCGTTTTTGCTGCTATACTTTTTGAGTACAATTTTTTTAGCAGTCATACAGCAAGAAGCAGACGGATTATCATCGTACTACTTACGATGCTACTAACTAACCACGCCTCTATCAAGTGAATGTATAAAGTCTTTGAAACGGTACAATTGTTGAAACTGACAGAACATCTCATGGATGGTATGCTAAGCAAAAATGAGGAAAGAGAACATATGCGAATCGGTATTTTTGATTCAGCATTGGTAATGCACAGGAATTCGTTTCTGAATACGTTACATACTGTATATTAGCCTTTTGTCCGTACATGTACATTGAACATTCCTTTAGTTTTACACCAGCTGCCGTCAAAATAATTGATCCTCGTATTTTATCTAATCAGAGGAGTTAGATCATTTTTGCAAGAAAGCGTTTCTTGTAGTAGGATTGCCATTGCTTCTTCTAAACTTCAGCCCGTGGAGTTGATTTTTCAGAGGGCTCGTTTGACCACAATACTCTAATTAAACCGAATTCTTACTTTTTCAACTGTGTTGAAAAAACGCTGGAGCTGCTAATAATTTTTATTTTCAGGGGTACGTCGAGAAATTATTGATGCAAGAAATAGGACGCACCGAATAAACTCAGAATTTTTCTTTTAATTTTTCCCTCAATTATGGTTAAGTCTGACAAATATCTGAACCATGTTCAATTCATATAACAAGTTTTGAAACTAAATACTTTACTTTATAAGGTAAAAGTAATCGACGATCGTTTCCAAATGATCCGACGATTCTAGCGGTTTGTGTGCTGCTTCTCGTATATTTTTTGAATTTCACTTGTGAAATCTATCATCTTCATGGCTTTCATGCTTTACAAGCACTCAAGTTCAACGGAAACGAAATGTTTCTCTTACACCACAATTGCACTCTTTGTTAAAGGTTTAGATACTAAATTAAACTAATGATGATAAAAATTTTGTTGGATTTAGTCCAAACGAGCATTCGTGATTTTGAAAGTCCGTTGGTTTTGCTTTTCAAGCGGATTTTGCTTCTGCATGTAATAACAAGTGGGAGAAAAAAGGTAAACACTGAAGGAAGTAACAGTAATAAAGCTCTTCAGCAACTCAAATAACTGAAATATTTGGTAAAACTCAAATCTTATTCGTTAGTCTTACTCGTACTAATATAACAAAAATTCATGAATTGATAGAATTAATTGTGTTGGAAATATGACTAAGCATTTATTTATTACTTTCATAGCGCCTCAGGTCAAAAATAAAATAAAACCGAAACATTTATGATCATGCACATCACACTTTGTGCACTTTCTTATTACGTGCATGACAAGTCAAAACGAGCAAACAAATACACAAGGTTTATGTGACATTTCCTCCGTGCGCGTAGGGAGGTCGGGGTGAGCCGCCCACTATTTGATGAGGTCAAGTATAGTTATTACATGATGGACGGACCTCCATCAGAAACCTGTCATCTTTCCAAATTCCGTACACACTTTTTATAACATTTTATGTTTACCACATGTCAAACTGAGACAAGAGATTTTCATACTCATACGAATATTTGGAAATAGATCAAACTAATTTCAGTTTCTTGCATAGAAGCATTTTCTATATCTCAACGGGATTAAGACGGATTGAGAACAGTTTAATGCAAATAAAGCAGTTTGCATTTCTTCTTCAAACACTGCAGTATATAAATCAGTGGGCAGTAGAAACAATCACGTGTCATCTCGCAGAATACAACACTTAACGAAATTTAAAGACATTTAGTTGCGAAATTTTGACAATCCTATCTCAGAAAGATCAAATCCAAAAAGGCTTAATATTTTTAAAACACACTATATTTCATTCAAGTTCTGTCGATGAATGCTCAAGTAGAATAGTTCAGTGGAGTTTAATAATAACAAGATGGAAAAAAATATTAATTTGAGCATGTCCACTATTTTCAAACCAGAATTGGTTCCGAGAGCTTTGCGAGATTGGTTTTTCATTCTCATTAAATAATAAATTTTGCTATCTCGCTGCCAATTAATGAGAAGTTCTTCTTTCTTCGCAAAGTGTTTTCAAATTAAACTGTGAATACTTCAGCTGATTCCAGGATTTGTGAGCTCCATTATCATTTTAAAGCTTCCTCTACGTTGTCCCGCATTTCCTCTTGGTCCTGTGCAAACTCTTCTAACATTTCCCCAAAGGTGCTTCAGAGAAACTCTGTCTACGTTTGAAAATCGTAACGGATTACTATTCATTAAAAAATCAAATAAACAAAAATGATAATATTTAGTATGCAAGTTATCCAAAAGCACTTAAATACAATTACATATTTTGAATTATACAGTACAACAAAGATTATTAAAGTGGTTTGCTCCTATATTTTCCTCAACATTTCATTTGCTCTTGAAGAAGGAATTCCACTAGAATGTGTGTCATGCCGTGCATTGTGCTGCGTGAAGAACGAAGCTCGTTCCGCTTCAAGGAGCTTTTGTTTGCTTGCACAAAATTGAGCCTCACGGAATGGAAGTTCACGCACCTCACATAAACATGGAGCGAGACAAAACTTCTGAGATACACTTTTTCCCAGGCGTACGGAACGATTACTTCCATACTTGTGTCCTATATTCATGTGACTACCGCCAGTAACTACTGGGCCAAGATAGTTTAGGCATCTACGTACTTTAGAGTAGCTGATTTGATTCTCAAGTTATTTAGCGAACAATATAAGATTTTAGAATAAATTCACTAAATATAGGGCAAGAAACAGCATTCAAACATTTCCAAACCTTCATTACTGTAATTTGAAATTGATATTAACTAAGTTCAAGCCCCTTGATACGGGAAATGCAATTTTTTTAAATCATCCAAATCAAGTTTTCCTTGGTTGAATTTCATTCGTTTGCTGATTGATAAAGGTATAAACACAATTTCTGAAATCAATATCGAGATTAATTTTTAGACAACTCTCTTCCCGCACAGCGTATATATATTTAGAAAGTACAGTTTTTAATTGACAACAAACAAGCGCGTGCATCTGGGGTAATTGCCCTAGGTCATGCTAGGGCAATTCCATATTTGAGGGGGCTGATTACGTTTTCCTTTTAATTTTTCTCCTATGCTATTCAAGTTGAGGTACACAAAGGGTAGAAACTCTGTTATCACAGAAAGCTCTCTAAAATACGCAGAAATACCCGAATGCCTATACTTTTATACTATATTTGCCAAAAAATAGAAGATAAAAATTAGTTAATGTTTTTCTTGTTGCTGGAAATGAAAGACTTGAGATGAATTAATAGAGCCTTTGTAGTTGCTTGCCACATACTATTAATACTTGCCACCCTTCGAATATCATCTAATAGAGTCCTGATTGATTCCTTTTTTTTTGGAATGGGTGGAGCACAGAATAACTGCATTCATCCAACAAACTGAATGTGTGACAACATTTTCGTAGTGTTAACGGCTATTGCTCTAGTGGGCTTTAGCAATGTTTTTTTGTTGTACAATACATTCTTATAATTCATCTAATTCAGTATCAGGTTCTATACTCGTAAGTCGTATAATTGATTCCAAGGTTTAATGGTCATCTATTTTATTTCGCAGTGATTATGGTCATTTATTTCACCACCTGCTTGTAATACTCTCAACGGAACTCGCGTGAAGACCCGATGCTTAATGTGAAAATATATAGAAAAAAATGTATTTGTTTTTATTCTGATGTTTTGAAAGCTGCTCAACTCGGTATTTCCCAATGATAATGCTGAGCAACGCTGGTACGTTGTTCTCTACTGAGGTGTGCTTCGTGACCAACCAACTTCAGTGTTTCAGCTATATGGGTTCCTTACTCAACCTGTTAAAAGTAGGTATGTATTTTTTATTAGCTTAAGTAACAGAAGTTCTGGCGTTATTTAAAATATGATAACAGTGTAGCCGTATCTTCGTTTCCAAAAAGCTCATTCTAACCCAACTTGCATGACTCCAGTAAATTTTACTCGAAATTTATTCTTCACATCATTCGCACTGAATCACAACATAACAAAGCAAACAAACAGAACAGAAGTCATGGCATTCCTTCCGCGTTACCGCCTAGACTCGAGGCTGCAGAAGAGCGTGCGCGCATTACTCGTATTACCCTCATAAGGCTCACTATGTCCCGGCTTGCTCAGAGCCAGAGCATTTCCTGCTGAGGTGAAACTTAAGCCTTCACTTCTTAGCCTTCCATGGCAACCTACACGCTAGACTTGGGGCGTTTAGCGACTTGGCTTTTCAAGGTAGACTACACGCCATGAGAAGCCTTGGGCGTTTGTTACCTTCCGGTAGTAGTCCACGCCTGTCTCCATGCGGGCCTTCCTTATTGAAATTTTTGCTATTAAGTTTTAGCTACAGACGTTGAAAATACGGCCTACACTTTACAATTTTAATACGAGGGTTAAAAATTGCACGTAAAATATGTACAAGTATGCAGAGAGTATGAAGGAGAGCATGGTTAGTGCCAGCCTGAATATTCTATTTTGGCTCTGTGATTACACTAGGCTTACGAGGATACCATTGTCTGAGTGTACGCCAGTACATAACATGGTTTCCCCGGAGTTTGTTCGATTTTTGAAAGCTTCGCCGTTGTCAATCTGTGGATCGTCAAAAGTTTTAGAGATACATTTAACTAGCTACACATTAAGTAAAATTGAATTTATTGCCTCCCATTGGTGAATTTGAGGGCTCAACACTTTCTTGAGTTATGCCACTCCATTTACTGTATTTCTCTGCGTCACTAGAAGTATTTTAATTGGAACTCATTTGTCTTCAAGTTTAAGTCAAGTTTAAAATAAAAGTTTAGCCAAACTGCATGTTTTTTATTCAGTTAAATCTCTTACCAACGATTATTAATTTATTTTCAAATCAGAAAACGGAGGAGAAAACTATTTTTTAACCTGAAAGCTTAAACATGAAAAAGTGAAATTAAAGTTACCAGACAACTACAGTTTATGTCTCAAGGGAAGTAGAATTTGTTTGGACTTGATGGAAAAAATTTCATAGAAATCATTATTGTGAAAACCAATTTCCTAAAAGGTTGATTCATATGATGGTTCTCCAAATGTCACGCAATTGATGGCAGTGCGCGTTGTGGCTTCAGCAAAATACTCGACACCGAATTAGACGAGCCGATTGTGGTGATTTTTATAGAATCGAAACAAAATTATCAAAATGAAAACTATTTAGACATAACATCATTGAGTGAGTTAGATGCAGAAAAAACGATACAAACACAGGAACAGTTTTCTTGAAAACATAGAGATGAAAAAATACTTGAAACGGGTTGAAAAAAGGCAATTAGTTGTTGACTCGAGAGCCGGGTGCTGTAATTGAAATCTTGGAGAACCAAGTGAAGACTCGTCAAGTGTCGGCAGACGGCACCACACGTGCCGACTACACAGTTTAGAGGCCATGGGCGCGCATTCCTGCCATTCGCGAGAGGGCATTGCTCGTTCAGTCAGCGGTCGACCGCCTCCTTAAAAAGTGGAAACACAAAAACACTTTCTGAGCGTAGCGTTCTTCGGATCTCGCATCTCGCTACTACATTGGGAGGTCTGTTCAACTCTTGCAAGTTTTGCGTTCACTCAAATTCGGGCTCCTATGTGCAGATAAGTTCAGGCAGAAACACCGCTCCTTGTTCGGTAACGTCTACTTTATTTTGTAACTTGAGAGTGAATGTTTTACTCTTCTTTGATTAAGTGTCGAATGAATTCAGCTCGATCTCAATCATACTAATATTTTTAGGAGCACAAGCCAAGCTTTCAAAACCTAAAGAATAATTTGAATCAGATATCAGATAATAATGAATCAGATATCGAAGCCGTTGGCAAAAATTAAAAGTTTACTAATGGTCAGGAAGAGAATGAATGACGACTTCATTTAACGGATATTTATTCTGCTCAACTCGCGCTTACTAATGCAAGGTGAAACGTGAAGAATGCTTTCTTCAAATCTTATTTTGGGTTAGCAAATCATATACTCGTCTGTAGCATGTGCAACTTTGTGTTGTTTCTTATTGTTTTGTCTACGGTATTTGCTACAAGAATGAGCTTAAACATTTGTTTTAGTGAAAAAGTTGAACTACTTTTCTGGAAACGTAAAGCTATTTGTTTTGGAACCGTAATTTTCTGAGCACGTATGGTGAACGGTATTTTTTTCGCAGTAACCTTGTCCGCTCCATGGTGATGGAAACTCAAAGGCACAAAACCTAAAATGTTGTAAGCCTGAGCACGTATGTCTTTCGATCAAAATAACAGCAGAATTTTTGAAGGTGATGCTGGAGAAACGTTATAGTGGTTCATGCTACTGTCGTTGATTTTCTGTTTTTAATAATATTATACATAAATATTTTGTAAAGCTTATGTTGCTTTATGCTTATACAGTATTTCACTACGGGAAAAATCATACGCACTTCTATGGTAAACTAGTAACGCTTCCATCGTGTTATGCTAGAACCGTATTGCTTTAATGCTTTGATGAAGTTACGCTTAAAGCTGCTTATTCAAATTAATGAAATATTTTGCAGCACGTGTCATCAAATCTATGTTCCCACATGGAAATAAACTTTCAGCTACATCATGATAAAACTTCTGAATTCCACGTCTTGATGAGTGTCCTCCATGCTCTTTCATGACACATACTAGACCACCCGACAATTTCCGTGGCATGTTTACAAAAATTGTCCTTGCTTGACCTACAGTTTGGTGATAAGAACAACAAACAGCGGCCAGCTATATCAGTGTGCGCATTTGACGTCGTGAATCAGCCTCTGTGGGAAAGAGCAGATGATGAACTTTATCGTAATGGCCCCCAACTACAGACTGGATTTTTCCGTGAGTGAATAATTATTAGGTACAAAAACTTTACGAAGCAGCCTAAGAAATTATTTGGATTGAAAACTTCACGGGGGAGCCTGAATAATGTTCTCTTGTTGCTCAAATGTTGCTGAAAGTTATGTATAAATCACGATAATTTCAAGGTATTTGAAGAGTTTTAACAATTTACATACACCAAAGAATCGAGATCATTTTAAGATTTTCAAACTGAATCAAAAGAATGTAACAAAACGAGTGAGTTTTTCAGAATTTTAATACTCAAATTTTAATACTCAAATTCTAAATTTCTGCTTGAAAATGGGATCCATTTTTGTGAGCACATATCTGAACCCATTGGATAAATCGGGCAGCGGTCCGTAGAAAAATTCCCTACTTATCTCTCTAAATGTGACTGGGACATTTCTTTCAAGTTCATCATAGTTAGGTAGAATTGCACAGCAAAGTTATTTAGTGCGAATCAGGGACACAAACATTCCTTGCACGACGCATGCTTGAACATATTCTCATTGCCGAGGCCACGGCTACATCCTGCTTTTGATGCACTCGGCAAACAACTTAGCTTTGAACATGAGATGCAATAGCGTATTATTCACCACTTTGAACTGCACATGCTTCTCAAGCCATAAATATCGATGCAATGTCAAGAACAGTAAAATAATTTTTGAACGTGTGAGCACAGTAATGGCTAAATAGATGTAATATGACAAAAAATTGCTGTCTTCTAAACTCGCCCCTCCTTTGAACAGTTTTGAAATAATACTTTTTTTCTACGCTATGAAATATTTTGAAGCGACACCTCATCCGCTCAGAGTCCCACTGGCCTCATCGGGTATTCGAAATTTTGTCTTCACCAACATATGAAGACGGTAGTAGAAACTTTATTAAATCAAAGTACAAGTTGTTTTTCCTGTGTCTCTGCCACTTTATTGTTTACCACTACTGCGCCGCACCGCTCTGCGTCCCTGAATGACGCTGTCTGTATTCGTCCGCACTTCCCAGTCTGCTCTTGTTATGAGCGAGATGTCACCGCACTGCGTTAGAAACATTTAAGCTCTCTCAAACAATTCCAAAAGACTTAATGGCATAACCCGTTATTTTAGATCCGAATGCTAGGAGGAGCAAGGTCACTATTTATACGCTACGCAGCTGGATGATTACATCGATCCCATTATTTAACTTAGCATTTAATGGCGGGTTGATAAGCACCCTCACTACAGATGCAGAAAGCATACATCGGTCACGTGTACACAAATTTTACGCGCAGTGCTCTGATTGCTTAACTGCAGAACTCGGGAATGGTCTCCATGATAAATGCTAGCAGGATGTTCAATTTGATTTACAGCATTTTTACATATGAGCTTTGGTAACGGACCAATACTCAGCTGCTTGGCATGTGAAGATGGTGGACTCAAATCGTTTGACTTTTTGTCTAAAAAAAATAAAAAACATCGATAATTTGTCAGTTGCTGAAATGTTTTTAAAATATGTTTCATTGCCATGAAAAAATCAAAATGATTTTATACTTCAACCGAAGGGCCTTAGCGAACATGAATGCCTCACAAACAATCATCGTTATAGGAAAATTTCAAGGTCGCTTTAATTATGAACTAACTGTAGTACCCAACAATGGCACCGTCAATTCAGTTGATACTGAGCTGTAGTTAGTTGCGTGAACAGTTGACGTCACCCATGGGTGTGCATGGCTACCCGTCCACAACACTACGAACTCTCCAACATAATGTGGGCTGGGTGGCGACACTGACGCTTTTGCAGCTCACAAGCACTGGTTTGTACACTGGATGTGACGACTAGTTACTTACATATGAACGTCAGCACCGATGAGCTAGGTTTTCGTAGTTATACCGGCATAAAATGGTATGCTACTGAAAAGCTCTGTATCACAAGCGCTGAAAAATCTTACGAGGCCGTAATGAATTTCTGACATTATTACGGGCGCATATTTATCGACGCAATTAATACACGAACAGAATGAGGCCTGAACTAAATCATTCAAATCAATGAACATCAATGTTAGAGTCCACAATTTTATAACACCTGAGTCCTCCATGTTAGAGTGTTCGCTACAAATCTACAGTTTACCGTCTTGGATGCGGGAGCATGAGCATATTTATGTTTTGAGTAGCCCAATAATTTGTTCCTGTCCGTGGCATTTGCAACTCACCTCTAAAACCCCGTTATTATTTGAATGAACTACCTCATATACTAGCTTCTATTCAAGGTCAATCGCGCCATCCTCATGAATCTACGTGTGAAAGTCACCTTAACCAATAACCTGACAGAAGTTTTGTCGTGACGCATTCACAGATAAGAGTTCAAGATTAGCTTATGAGAAAAAGTTATTATTCTTTCTTCATTAATGGCTGAGTAATTAGAAATGAGATCATCCAGCACTAATGAAAATAAGTAATTAGCCTATATTCCATGGTTTCAATAAATCATACTCGTGACAGGAATTTTTCTGCATTAGCAATTTAGCACTCCCTGTTCACAGCGCACTGGAAGACTGTGTCGTTATGTCAAATACATCCTTCCTCTCCCCTCCATAATTTCTGGTGTTTGCATCCGTGTTAATGAATTCTTTTTCCTCAGCGAATATCGTCTAAGGTAGAATTACTCCATTAAATCATCACTCACTGTAATTACCTCCGTCGCTGTAATTCCATTCCGCTTTGCGACGTTCAATAGTGAGATTCAGTCACCTACGAAATGATGACAGTAATATAAGGCTTTGTTCTACATCGCGAATTTATATAATCCTCTTATGAGGGATATTTCTGGAAAACGAGCCGTACTCGTATCTTCCACAGAGCCGCTACATGACGGTGAGTTAGCAGAGCTGCATCAGGATTCAGGAGGCTCCAAGGCGCCTCTCATAGCCAGGTGATGCAGTCCGCCTGCCCACGCATCAAATCCAACGACCGTTTATGGCCGTTGCTGGCTATAGGGACTGCACTCGAATTTCTCAGCCGGATACTCAGCATAACATTTATTTTACCGGTTTATCGAATTGGAAAATGTTGCTCATTAGAAATGAAAAACACACTCGTCAGGAACGAAAACCATACGCATTAGGAATGAAACTCGTCATTGGATCTCCAATTAACTGAGAGGTCGCCCTGTTTGATGGTAAGGCTTTCAAATCGGGCTTCACTTGCCGTCGGATGTGCTTCTAGTTCTAACGTCATGTTAGCTGAGCAATGTTGGTGATTAAATTTTGATTAAATGTGTTATTTCTCATTGGTGTGATTTTGAATAGTGTTAAAATAATGTAGAATTTATTTCTCATCAAATCAGTGTTGTTAAATTAATTCTATTTTCATAACTTCCCTGAGTGGGAACTGCTTAGCTCTGGAAAATCAGAATACAAAAATAACACAATATGAAAAATACGAAATAGTCATGGTCGGATATCATATGTCGTCTTTATTACAGCGACATATTATGGATGACATAACCGGAACATCTGCTAGAATATTTCTTGAGTGTATGTGTCACAGATGTGAATGCTGTACCTGTATAAGCGTTACTTGACCACCATCATCCCCCACCCCTAAAAAATCATATAACAAGCGAATTTTTATTGAGTCAGAGGTCATAAAAATTAGATCTCGGATCCTTAATTATCGTAATCACACGCTGCATTAATGCTGCGTTTCTTTAAGATCATCATATATATGAAATAATTTTTTATACGAATATCAATGGGCAAACGTAAGTTAGAATCGTAAGTCATATAATGACTCTAGAACGTTTTTACGTGTTGGTTCACGTGGTTATCTATTGTATATAAAATAATTAATTATGATCTTGTCTTCGAAGTTGAAACCCAATTCTCAGTCAAGCGTCAAACTTTTTGGTATTTCTATAAGATATTGTGAGTAGTGTATACCGACATATACAACCACCGAATTTGTTTTGGACAAAGAAATTGATAATTCAGTTAATTATTGATACTTTCAAATATGAAATGAAGAATTGAACTCCTATTAAAAAAACACTCTGCAGCGTCGCAAACGATTCCGTAGTCTTTCTCCAGTGATTATATATGTAATTCACTGCTCTAATTAGTGTGTCATGGCTCTTTCAGCTCTTACTGTAGGGACAAAAATTTATGGTCTTCTTGTAGCAAGAAGAAATGCTCTAAAACACTGCATCAACAAAAGCACCGATAGTTTTGATCTGAAAACGTATAAAATCAAATCCATAAATACCTCAGCCTAAGGAGTAAGCAAAGCCTAATAGAGTTGATCCCCAATCACTAATGCATTCTGGAATCCAAGACCCGCCAGAGATTTTGGGTTATCTGTTATTCTTACGAGCATCGATCACTCATCCAGGAGAGCTCGGTAGAGCAGGAGTAACAGCACAGGTAAATTAGATTTCCTTTTGACGCATGCTTATAAGCAAATCATTGCTATTGTAACGACCCTCGGTGGCTGGAGAATAAAGCAAAATAAAGAGCAAGTGTCAATTAACTATCTTCGCCTACTGTATTTTTTAGCATTTCCCTCTCAATAAGCCGAAGCATATTTTTCCTAAGTTTAAATTAATTCTTTTCCAAAAGTGTCATATGAATCAAGCTTTTTCAAAATAAAATTTTAACTATTCCATTGTGATCCTTAACGCGCTACTTCACATGCAAAATACCGCCATTTCAAAGGGAAGTTCGGAAAAAGCACCTAAGACTGATTAAATATCCCGTTATACTGGCTCTGAAAAGTTTCAGTGGAAACTTGAGGTCTGCGAAGCAGAAATAGAGCAGACCGGATGCGGTCAGCATCATCAGGAGTGGAAACTCAACCCTGTACAGTTAGCGTGAGTCCATAGCAGCAACACTTACAGTTCAAAAGAGCGTTTAGCAGCTGTAAAGTAGCGTATTCCCTGTGTAGTGGTCTTGGACGGTGAAATACCAAACACCGTAGCCGATCAAAAAATCTCTTTGGTCATAACACTTATCCCAATTGACTTACAGAATTAATTTAAGTACTGTCACTTGCAGAAATTGTACTGTGTTAAGAAATTACCTCTCCGTCACTGGATATCTCAGCATTGTCCATTGACCGTTTAAAAAAAACATAAAAGAATAGCAAATACAGGTTGATTTTTATAGGAGGGGCATAACAGAATATCTAATAACTTTTATACTAATAAATGGACTTAAAAAACAAAGTATTTATGAAATCCTGAAAAATACCAGGTTTATTCTGATTACTTTTAAGTATTAAGTTCTTCATGTGCGCCCCCCTGAGTGCAGACAAAAATCGGCACGATTACGTAGGCTTTTCATTAAGGCGCTGGTGAGATCAGATCTATTTCACTGGATTTGTTCCTCGATTGATCCCTTGAACTGGTTTAGATTTGGTAGTTTTTCACGGTAAAATCTTCCTTCAAGATATCCCCATTGGAAAATAAATATCGTTTCTTGGTTGGAGTGGACAGTTGTTACGAAGTTGAAGTGTTTTTTTTTTTAATCCAGCTTGTCATTTTTTGGGTAACGCTAAATCAAATGTATCTTTTATTTGAATGGGGGCTTTTATTACAGACTGTTTATTTTGATTACAAATTTATCCAATAAAACTAGTATTTTTCAGGATCTCATTAATACTTTGTTTTTAGAATCCATTCCGTAATATAGTAGTTATTAAATATTATTTTAGGCCCCATTTTCAAAACTCACACTATATTTAATTGAGCTTGGGTTAAGGGTGTAGGATTTAGGGACTTGGAGTTAGCTATATTGTGTACAGAAAGAATTTCAGGCGGTGAAGTACAATACAACACGGTACACGGTGCCCAGCAAGAGCGCGCTTTGCGATGAATTACGATGAGCTGAAAAAGAGTTTAACGGCATGAATTTCTCTTCCAAAAGCAGAGGCTTTGGTCGTGCATTATGACAAATTATCAGAGACTTGGGTTAACATGTGAAGTTGCGCAAAATAGAACGTGTGCTGCATCATTAACTGCCAAAAACTTGAAGAGAAACTCGAGTGAAACAACTCAAATCTGAAGCTCTCCATCATCTCTCTCTACTTGGCATTCATTTCCAGGGCATGATGTGTTTGCTAATCCAGCTCACACGTTAAGAAATGGACTAGGAAAACCAAGATAAAACTTTTTTTCTCCTAAACTTGACAAAATTGAACGAGTAACAAAAATTTAAATCAAACTTTGAATCGAATGTTACAGTGTAAGAAA